>APFE030739007.1:25110-51423 GCA_000404065.3 Pinus taeda | reverse complement strand
CCCAAGGTCTGATGATGGGCTTGGGAAGTGCAGACTGAGTTTCTGCATCTGCATGTACAATTGCTGCATTATTAACTTGCTGTTTATGGGTGGTTGTCTCAATGTTCTGAACAAAAACAGGTTCAAAAAGATGACTCCATTGCTGTAGTTCGTCTTGCTGCAGCTTTGTCTCAAGCTGCAAAAACTCAATATTCTCATGTGCAGTTTGCAGAGAGGTTTGGATGTCAAAGAGAGTTTCTTTGTTAACTTTGACCATCTCATCAATAGTGGAAAAGATTAGACTATTTAATAACTGTAATGCATCATCAATTCTGGTCATTTTCTTCATTATCTTATGCGTTAAAGAAATTGATCACAACTATCAACCAGTGAAGAAGAAGCAACAATCACTGCAATATCCTTTATAAATGTCAGCGAATGATCAGTGACCTAACGTCCTCCTTCAAGATTAAAAACTTCCAAACTGTTGAAGTGTATGTACACAACTAAACTTGCATAAATTTGAGCAAAATGCAAAATGACTCTAAATCAGAAAATTACAATAGTATTTGGTTTGCTTGGACAACATGTATGAAAATTCTGGCGGCAAAAGCATTACTTCTTAGAAACCTAATTCCTTAGGCGATCTGTTGCAGTGGCCAGTCAAAGATGTGGCTGAAGATGTAATGCTGGATGTTCTCATGGACGCTGTTGTTTTGACGAGAGCGAATGAGGCTGAGGAAAGAAGATCGATTTCCAATTCCACCATGGAAGCCTTCTCGCAGCACTCTAGACGGTCTTCAAGAAGTGGTGGTACCTTGATAACAGCAGAAATAAAGTGGAATGAATACCTGTCGTAATATAGCAAGAGGTACAGGAACCCACAATATTCATCATCCCAATGGCAATCATTTCTTTATTTCCATCGATATGGTAATTTTGAACAGAGCAAAAGTTCGACCGATCGCAATTCCCTCAGTGAGCGTAAGGATGGCAGTTATCAATCCCGCCTTTAAAATGGTTTGCAGATATCGACCCTCGAAAACAAATTGGTTTATGGACAATAGATTCAATCCCTTTTTGAGGTCACCAACCTTTGGGTTGATGGAAGTAATAATGAAGAACAAAAGAAGCCTCGGCTCGAGAAGAGCTTATCCGTGGCCGAGCATGCAATCCTGGGACTCAGATTCATCAACAGAGCAACCAGTGACAAAGACTTGGATAAACTATGGGCGGAGGTCAAATATTTGGCAATCTATAGCAATGGAAGAACAATTCTTACAATTCGGAGACCAGAGCACCGCTTTGACATTCGAATATTTGGTAATCTATAGCAATGGAAGATGGCATTGGATTCGAATATTTGGCAATCTATAGCAATGGAAGAACAGTTCTTACAATTCGGAGACCAGAGCACCGCTTGACATGATTTTACACTTAATTTGTACAGATGGAGGGGAGCATGGAAGAAATACTCTGTATCTCCACTCTCAAATTCTGAAAAATTCTGAATATTTGCAACGTTGTTATGTGAGCGATGGTCGTCGGAGAGACTGCCTATTGAAATGGAGCTTAGAACTTTTCACAGCATCGAGATGTATATTAAATGTATTCAAATTATGTATTCTTCTCAATCAGGGAACCGTTTCTGTTTTTCTAGTGTGGACGAAGCCCTTTGTATTCTACCAATTGCTGCTGAACTCCTCTTTAATAACTGCGTGGAGGAATGTATGAGATATTTGAATGGTGTTCGATGGAGTATTAAACAAGAAGCCAGTCCACCATTTCGAGTGGTTCATGCCATCAAAACGAATATATATTGAGGAATATATTGTAAGGACTCATCAATGTGATTCAGCGATGTGATGGGCAATTGTTTGAAATATTGTTAAAATTTTTTGCAAAGATGCTGAACTTCCTAAGGCAATAAATCGTTCTTACAGCAGTTGAAAGCTGAGCATGAAATGATAGCTAGCAGAGGATATCTGTCCCTTATCAAGAAATCAATTTCGGCTGAATCTTGTTATGTGCCGACCTACGACCTAGAATACATAGAATTAATGTGGCGCTCTCACCAGTTGAATCTGGTGGCTTATAGGAAGGACACAGTTGAGCTCCTTGGAAAATTTATGCAACACGACCAAGATATTCACAATGATTCTCACACAAGGCATGGAAAAGCATTTGCAGAAACCAGAAAGCAATGGGAAAGTGTATTTGGTCCGCGTTTTTGGAGAGCAGAATCAACACCGAATCAACATTTCATAGTAATGGAATGAGCAGTAAAAGGGTTAGCGAAACACCATAGGTTGATGACAAACTGACGGATCACAAATTGAAACACTTCATTGCTCAAACCGCAGCGCTGTGGTGATTGAACTTTATAGGAGCAGCGTTACTATACGTCCAGGCGTTCAAACTAGGCAAAGCACAGTCTCAGGCGTTACCCGGATTATAGCGCAAAGGGCAGATGTGTCGGGCTACAGAAATGCAGAGCATGGGTAGAATAGGCAGGCGTTTCTTTCAGGCAACATGAAAAATAGTTATGTTACCAGTAGCATGTCGATTCAACAGCGGCGATTCTTCTGCCTTCTGCTCTGGATCAAGTAATCATTCACCAAATTAATTTTTCAGAGGACAGAGGTGTGTTTTAAAATGCATACAATATCAAAGCCATGTCAGGACAGAGGCTCTGCAGGGCAGATACATTATGGCAGAGGTATTCAGAAGAACAGGCAGGAAGATTTAAACAGGCCAACACTATTCAAGGCAACTACACAGGCCACACATCATGGCTCTGATACCATGTTAAACAGACATGGTGAAGGAAAACAATAGGAAAGATAAAACATGCATTGCTATTTTTATTCACAAAAGATGTACATTTATAGTACAATATGGTGACCATTGGGATTCACATCCCAAGGTCCCTTAGACTACTTAGTCTGTTCGGCTTCCACACTAACCCATTAGGATTAGGTGTCCAACATGAACTATCTCTTTGTAGTTGATTGTGCTTATTATAGATCTGTATATTGACACATGTAATGTTATGAGCTGGGCATAACTTAAGTCTGAAATCAGTACAAGTCATGATTAAATATTTATAGATCTGTACACGGGTTGGCTTTAGTAAAAGTGTGTATGTACGCGGGTTTGGTTTGTCCAAGTAGCGTATGGACTTTAATGCATGATTTTGATGATACAGTTGGTTCTGAATAGTGTTGCAGAGTTCAGGGTTCTGCTCTGTGTTCTAGTGACTGCCTTTTGTTGACAGGGTTCAGTGATTCAGTGATTCAGAGATTGATAATGCTAGTGTTGATTGATTGTGTGCTTCAATGATATTGATGGGTCCAGTAAGAAAATTGGATGAAACGTGGCCTTCAGATTATAGAGTTGTGCTTTAGTGTATCCAGTCTGAAAATTTATGAAACGTGGTACCTGGAGGAGAGAAGATTGTAGGCCGGCGCCTACGTACTAGTATCTTAGCTAGTACAAGAACTATGGGGGTTGTAGCTCCCTTCCATAAGAAGCTGGAGAACGAGAGAGGGTTGTAGCTCTCTGCAGGTTGTAGCCTGCATACTGGTAAAGGACTGCACCAATACATTGTAAAAGAAGTTTCTTATTGAAGGAAGATAGAAACAAATTGCAGCAGGTGGTTTTCACCCACATTGGGTTTCCACCTTATATCATGGTGTTCATGTGTGCTTCTTGTGTGTGATGATCTGTTCTGTTTTAGTGCTTCTGTTTACTGTTCATATGGTCAATGAAGTTCTGATGCATTAAGTAAAGATCAACATGTAGTGGATTATCTGATTCATAAATAATCTGGATATACGCTCGTTGCTTTAGACACAGTTGCGTATACACGCGGGTTCATTTAACTGAAGTAGCGTATATGTATCTAAGTATGGAATAGAAAAAGTTTTACTGATTTGATAATACTGATTCACCCCCCCTCTCAGTATTATTTTCAACAATTGGTATCAGAGCAGGTCCTTTGGTAGAAGTTTGATCGCTTGAAGGAGATCTGTGGAACAATGGGAAATAAGCTTAAGAAGAAAGCAGAAAAGAAGAAGAAGACATATCAGAAGAACTATGATAGTGGGAGAATCGATTGGGGATTAGGTGTAAGAAGATTTTCAGAATCAGATTCAGAATCATTTCAGAATCATTTCAGAATGAAGATGAACTATCAGGTATGAATCTGTTATCCTATGATGTTCCAACTATCTATCCACGTAGAGAGGATGTATGTGATAGTGAAACAACTGAAGTTGCTTTTATGGGCGAACAAGAGGGATATCAAATAGAGGAAGAATTTAAAAGGATGACAGACAAAATTAGAGATCAAGAAGATCTATTGAACATAAAGGATGGTGCCATCAAAGAAGTTGCTACCAGACTAAAGGCTCAACAAGAGGAAGAAAGCAAGGTAAGGATGTTATTCAAGGACAAATATCAAAAGTTGCATGATGAAGTAACGTCTCTAAGAAATGAAGTCAATAAAAAGAACACAACAATCAAGAAACTCAAAGATAGATCCAGTGATTACGAAAGTCTTGAAGCTACAACCCTCTCACTAAAGGAAGAACTTGAAGAAGCAAAGAAGCAGAATAAAGATCTACTCCAAGCTATTGAAAAACAAGAAAACATAGTTATCAGTTTAAAAGCACAACTGGAATGTGCCTCCAGAGTTCATCAAATGCTGTAGGTGTTGAATGAAGAACAAGAAAATGAGATTCTCAATCTAAGACGTCAGTTGGAAGAAGAAAGAAATGCTGAAGAGAACGTGAAGAAGCAGTATCTTGAAAAGGAAGAGCAACATCAAGTTGAGGTAAATATTCTAAAGGATAAATTAGAAGAAAAGGATAAGCTCTTACGATTTCAAGATAGTACTAAAATCTTGGATGACATTCTTAGTAGTCAAAGATCTCCTGCTATCAAAAATGGTCTTGGTTTTCATGAATCTATTGAAGGTGAATCTAGTTCACAAGGAGAAGCAAGGAACTCTAAAGAGCAATCTAAAATGATCAACAAGAAAATGAGAGATCAACCCCAGCAACAATCAATAAAATATATTATTCAAAGAAAATCTTTTACTCCTAACTATGGAAGTAATAGTCGGCCATTTACTCTGATGAATAATATTGAATGTTATGAATGTCATAATCTTGGACATGTTGCAGCTAGATGCAGAAGAAGAATGGTTCAAGATCATCACATAGAAAGATCATCACATTCCAGGTACTTTAATGGATATTGTTTTTCTTGCAATATGTTTGGTCACAAGGCCGCTGATTGCTACAGGAGGAATATGAAACATGTAAGATGTTATGCATGTAACAAGCTTGGACATATAGCAAAGGATTGCAGGAACAAAGTAAGGATATCACACCAAAAGGAGAAATCATCATCACACTTGAAGATATGGAAGAAGAAGGAAGTTCAGTTAGAAAGATGTAGCACCGCACAAAGTACTCATATGCAGCACAACGCAGACTTAACTAACTCAGGGGGAGCTGAAAGTGTACAACTTCAGTGTCCTGAATCTCATACGCAAGTTTCATAAAGAGAAGTCGCGTATATACACGAGTTATACACTGCAAAGTCGCGTATATGTCAGTTTGAGGAAAAGCAGTGGGGATAGGCTCAGAAAAAGGGTCTGATATGTTTAAGTCCATTATTTGCTCTATCGGTCAATAGTTACAGTGTGCTGAGGATGTGTGGAAATGTCATGATACTTGTAAAATGTTTTAGAAGTGTTTTGATCCTAACTTGATGATGAGGATGTCTTGATGCTTTTTGCTGATATATGCATGATCAGATCTAACAGTAAACATATGGCAGAGGTTGAGGGGGAGCATATGCTTTTAACAATTCATTGTTGGCATTATGGTTAATAGTCCTTGATGATGATGCTTATATGGCTAAATAATGTATCTTGCTATGATGTGGTTATGAGTTGTCCATGATAAAATCACATATGATTCTTAGGGTTACATAGTTGTTGCTCAGATCATATTTGTGGATTGATGGTGCATATATGATGCTTACATGGTGATCTGCATAAGGATAAGGAGAAGTACAAAGCTTGAATACACAATATCATTACTTGATGATGAGTCTCTCATATGCTGCTGTCGTCATATGCATGAAGATCATATAATACAGTTATGATGCAGGATTTCTATTGTTCTTGGTGATCATGTGGATGAGGATTTTTGACGTTGATGATATAAAGAAGCCTTGATCTTGAGCTCTAGATACATAGTGCTGAATACATGGAGATTGATGAATTCCTACCTATATGATGATAGGTTGATTCTCACATATGTTGATTGATGATTATCAGATGAGGGATATTCCCGTGTAATGTTACATGGATGGTCATGCAGATCTTGATGATGATGACTATGGCGTTTTTCACATATGGAATAATGTGAATGATTTATGATATTGTTCAAAAGGATGATTTGATTTCTATATACAGACATACCTTGGTACAGGACATTTGCAGGTTGCTGATCTGGAAATAGTTATACGCGAGTTTTATGAGGAATATCCGCGTATATATGCGTGTTTCTGTGGATACAGTCGCGTATATGTTGGTTTGAATGAAATCAATGGGCCAGACTCAAGGTGAGAAGAGTCTGAGATGAGTCTGACAGAGACCAACTGGCACAGCTTCAGGGGGAGCAGATAAACTTCTAATAATGCATTGTTGGCATTACCTTAGAAGCTCTTAGTTCGTGTACACAAGATGTTTTGATTTCAGGTAGATCAGGGAGGACAGAAGGAAATCTTGGTTGCTGATCTGAATGGTGATTGACAGTTGCTGCTGCTATCAGTTGTTGGTGACTTTCATAAGTCATGTTCTAGATATTTCGTCTTTATGTGATATTTCTTCTATGGTGTCAAGGTCATGTAACGGCCTATATTGTTTACCCCACTATGCCTAGGATGAAGATGTAATGCATTTGGTCATCATATGTAAATTTTTGATGTATTCCCACTTGGTTGGGTGGATGATCCCCACTTGGTTGGGTGATGGATGTATGTATTGAGTCTTTTGGTGATAGGAAGGTCATTTATGATAGAGTCATGTTCTTCTTGTAGAACATCTTTGTGCAGATTGTGCCTACAGTCAGGGGGAGCATGAACAACACAATTCAATAGTGCAGAGACTTAGCATGTACTAAGGGGGAGCATGGACAGATTGGTACATCTTGGCATATACAAAGGGGGAGCTTATTCAGAAATTTCAGCAGGTACTCAGGGGGAGTATGGATAGCGTAATTTTTATCAAGGAAAGAGGATATCTTGGTCCGCCCTTTGCCCTTGATGTCAAAGGGGGAGAGTGATTTGGTGTTGTTGCCATCAAGTCCAAAGGGGGAGATTGTTGGAATTATGAGGCATGTGTTGTACTTGATGGCAACCTACTCATAGAAGAACATCTCACTTAGTTATAACTAGATGAATCTTCAAAAGAGATATCAGATGCGTCTGAATGCATGGGATGCTAGACAACTCAAAGGAATCAAATGTTAAGTTCCAAGTATGACAAGTTAGCTTTGCCATCAATTCCAAAGGGGGAGATTGTTGGCATTATGAGAAAAGTGTTGTCCTTGATGGCAAATCACACAGATGACAAATCATAGTGCAGGAGGTCAGCAACAAGGAATTGATGATCAGTCTACAAGAATGAAGAGAAATTATATATACGAAGGTTCATCGTGACCGAGCCACATATACACGCGGGTTAGTCGTTAAAAGGGCGTGTATGCGTATACACACACTTTCATGCAAGGAAAAGCACGTATATGTTGGAGAAATTACTTTTGGTCCATGGTAGTTAGTCCTTGGTATTTGAACCTATGATTTTGGGCCGTAGTGTCTCGTCAGATGTGTGAATCCCTAGTATTGGGTTCATGGTATTGGTTTTTTATGGTTTTGGACCATGGTATTGAGTAAGGCCTAAGACTATAAAAGAGAATAAGATCATTAGGCAAGAGCATTGAGAAAGTCTTGAATATCTGATGAAGGATAAGATCCAGTATGCAGGTGATGGGTTGCTTGATCTATGCTAAGGTGGGATCTCACAATTTGATGGAGAACAAGATCTAAGGATAAATCAAGATCAAATGGTTTGAAATGAACTATATCTTTATAGTTGATTATGCTTATTATAGATCTGTATACTGACACATGTAATGTTATGAACTGGGCATAACTTAAGTCTGAAATCAGTACAAGTCATGATTAAATATTTATAGATCTGTACACGGGTTGGCTTTGGTAAAAGCGCGTATGTACGCGGGTTTGGTTTGTCCAAGTAGCGTATGCACTTTAATGCATGATTTTGATGATACAATTGGTTCTGAATAGTGTTGTAGAGTTCAGGGTTCTGCTCTGTGTTCTGGTGACTGCCTTTTGTTGATAGGGTTCAGTGATTCAGTGATTCAGAGATTGATAATGCTAGTGTTGATTGATTGTGTGCTTCAATGATATTGATGGGTCCAGTATGAAAATTGGATGAAACGTGGCCTTCAGATTATAGAGTTGTGCTTCAGTGTATCTAGTCTGAAAATTTATGAAACATGGTACCTGGAGGAGAGAAGATTGTAGGCCGGCGCCTATGTACTAGTATCTTAGCTAGTACAAGAACTATGGGGGTTGTATCTTCCTTCTAGAAGAAGCTAGAGAACGAGAGAGGGTTTTGGCTCTCTACAGGTTGCAGCGGTGCGTACTGGTAAAGGACTGCACCAGTACATTGTAAAAGAAGTTTCTTATTGAAGGAAGATAGAAACAAATTGCAGCAGGTGGTTTTCACCCACATTGGGTTTCCACCTTATATCATGTGTTCATGTGTGCTTCTTGTGTGTGATGATCTGTTCTGTTTTACTGCTTCTGTTTACTGTTCATATGGTCAATGAAGTTCTAATGCATTAACTAAAGATCAACATGTAGTGGATTATCTGATTCATAAATAATCTGGATATACGCTCGTTGCTTTAGACACAGTTGCGTATACACGCGGCTTCACTTAACTGAAGTAGCGTATATGTATCTAAGTACGGAATAGAAAAAGTTATACTAATTTGATAATACTGATTCACCCCCCCCTCTCAGTATTATTTCCAACAATCTTCTTCACTGAGTTCTGTCAATCTACAACTTCACTGTAGTCTCCATGCTACATCATTAATGACAACCTTGTATCATAGAAGGTATCACGATTTCTCTTCATTATACCCAAGAAAAATCTCCAACTCACATCATGATGATTAATATATCATGGTCTTCAATAGTCTCCACATAACTTCAATGTGTCTACAATGAACTGCACTAAGCTCTACACAAAGACAACTCTTTGTTTCAACCCTCTATCCTAACTATCGCAATAACTGCTTTGAGTGTGAGGCTTCAGGAGTAACTACTTCCAGAAAGTGACTATTTTTGCTACATGTTATGTATTCAATTAAAAAAACCTTGTCTATGCAGTCTTTTTAACAGATCATGGGATGCACTTCTATGGATTCATTCTAGGTTCGATCCTTTCAATGAATAACCCAGTTAACATAATGCTTGACCTTTGGCTTCCTTCTTCTTCTGTTGGACCTTCAACTTCCTTCTATGCTCGCTCAATCTTTGACTTCCTCTTTCGCTTGCTCAACCTTCAGCTATTATTTCTTCTGTTCCTTCACGTTCACAAGTTGTGAATTATCCTTCGTCTCAGTGATAGATGCCCGAGCTCAATTCACTTCTTGAGGTGGAGCGTTTAACTTATATATATATATATGAATATCATCAATACCCAAAAGACATGTTCACTGGAGGAGAGGCCGACTTGTGTATGGGGTCGCACATTACAAATATATCATAAACCTATTTATTTATGAACATTCATATTATAATAGATGTCTGGTGGTCCCACATGCCACGTCACTGCTTAAATCGCAATCACAACTTCATAAAACTCTCGCAATTGCAACCCTTTGGCTTCACGATATAACATTGTCGATGCCCCCTATTTCTGATGGAGCAGATGCGATGTGATATTAAACAATTGTTAATAAATCCGTCGGGTCCACAATTCTTTTGCAATCGAAGGTTTGTCATCGTGACATCTCTTCAAGACTTGTGATATGCGACAAATGCGATATTTCTTTAGGATGTATTATAATGGTGCAGTGGGCCCGTAATACTATCGCAATCGGGGTTTTGATGTGATAAGGATTTAAATATTGCAATGCAGTGGATGTGATATTTCAATAGAGCTGTTACCATAAAATGATCGGGTCTGCAGTACATATTGTAATATGTGGATTTCAATGTGGAAAGGATTTAAAGAGACTTGCGATGTGGTGGATGTGATGTCATATTAAGAAGTATTGTAATGGGGCTATCCGGTCCGTGTTACATATCGTAATTGGGGGTTTTGAGCAGTGGCATATAATAGAATCGCCGATAAATCCGCCGACATGTTTTCTCCAATGCGTTGTGGACTTTAAAGGGTTTCCATGACTTATTACTTGGATGTTCATTCATTCTTTTGATATGTTAACTCCTCTGATATGTTAACTCCTCCGATATTTCATGTGATATCTCCGATATGGCTCTTACTCTTGAACATATGCGATATTACAATAAAAACAGATTGTAACAGACACTTACTCTTGCTTGGCTTTCGTGTGGCTTCTCTGTGATTTGCGATGGCTACTCTTTGATGGCTTTCCTCCTTGGTTTCTTTCTCCTGTTGCTTCACAAATCTACTTCTCCTTGGCTTTCCTCCTTGGGTCTACTGCTTCTATTCTATTTGTATATATATATTTAATCCATATGTTGTATTCAGTCCTTGGATCCTCCATGGGGAACATTACGATCACAAGAATTTTCCATCACAAACACTGCCATATTGACATTAATGACAACCTTGATTACCAATCTCCCCCTTTGTCATTGATGGAAATATTCTTTCCCTTTCAACATTCTCTCCCCCTTTGATATCAATGGAAAACGAGGTGCCTAAGTACTCCCCCTGTCAAGCTGCTTTTCTTCTTCATGAATAGTAGATCTTCATGGCTATGTTACTCCCCCTATCATAGTGATCTTATTTTTACTCAAGATCAAAGGATTTCCACCTTATCATCAACTAGCACATTATCCCTTCTTCATGTCTCAAAAACTACTTTACCATGGCTTCAACAATGCTTAAAGGTGCTCCTCTTCAATGCTCCCAAACAGATTCCAAATAGACACACACCAAATGTTCAAGTCCAAGTTTTTATGCTTCTACAATCCGTATTGTGTTGTCTCCATAGTCAGAATTAAGAGGTATTCATAGTCCAAATCAAGAGAAGATGCCACTGAAATTGTCTTTCTTGCTATGTTTCTTTAAATAAGAGTTCCTCTGTATCTGTGTGCTTCTCCTTAAGTCACTTCCATCCAACATTTCAACATCATTGCATTTTGATGAAATGGTGAGAGGTTGTGCCTTACTGTTTCTATTTTTCTAAGTGACCAGTATCAACCTGAGCTATATTCGACTGCACAACATTCTCCTTTATATAGTCCTTTTGATGAGCCATTTTTCCTTATGTTCTAGTAAATGTTTTTGCAAGTTATCTCCACTAGAAGATTTTGATATCCAATCTGTGACTGTCTTTTAAATTCTCTCTACTGATTGACAATTTTTACAATGCTTCAATTATGTTAGATACTGCCAACTGCTCTTGTTTCAAGCTCCATTGTTGGAAATATTGGGGGGGGGGGGGGTGAATCAATATTTCTTTTCAATTGTTATTTTTAGCAGTTAAATCATTTATATTTAGAACACAAAATGAACAATAGGAATAAATGCTCTTATTAATATAATCTTTACAATAAATCAAATACAATGTATATAAGGCTCCAATTTCTTGCCAAGAATGAACTTGGACTTTTTGTGAGGCTCCAACCTCTAGGGCACCAATCCTGTCTTGTCAAGGCACCAACCTTGGATTTAGGAGCAACAACTCCAAGGACACCAATCATTCCAATTCTGAGGCACCAACCCCAAGGGCTCCGACCCTATCTTGTCAAGGCATGTTTGATAGTAATTCTTTGCTCCCAAAATATTCTTTATTGAATTCTGTCAATTTACAGCTTCACTGCAGTCTCCATGCTACAACATCAATGACAACCTGTCTTCATATGAAGGAGCCTTCACAACTCTTCATACTATCCACACAAAGTCTGCAAAGTTACCTCATGATGATATCAAATAGCCACCATGATCTCCAATAATGTCTCAACACAACTTCAGTGTGTCTACAATGAACTGCACTAGGCTCTGCACAAAAGCTAACTCTCTGTTTCAAGCCTCTGTTCTCACTATCACGGTAAATTATTCCAGCGTGACTGCTTCTCACCATTCTTGCTATCACGATCTCTTACTTCCTAGAAAAAAATTCACATATGCTTCAATGCTGGTGCTGGCTACTGCTCCCTTCAAGCGATGTCAGATGAAACTTTATTTTTCCCTTCACAAAGTTGTTCTTCATGTTGCGTTATGTACCTAATTAATTGATCACTGGTCTGAGCCTTTCAAAGGTTAACTCGATCAACAAAGTTGCTCGTCCTTTAGCTTCCTCTTGTCCTGCTAAACCTTCGACTTCCTCCTATCATGTTGGACCTTCGGCTTCCTCTTGTCCTGCTGGACCTACCGCTTGCTCTCTTTCTTCCAGTTGGCTTGTTTTGAACTTTCCTTGTTCTCTGTTATAGATGCCTGATACTTCTGACCTTTGGCTTCCTTTCTACTCGCTCGACCTTTTGGCTTCCTTCTTCGATCGCTTGATCTTTAACTTCCTCTGCACTCACTCAACCTTCTTTGCTCGCTTGATCTTTGGCTTCCCGATCTTCGACTTCCTCTGTCTCTTCGAGTTCACCAATACTCAAAAGACACGTTCATTTGGAAGAGAGGCCGAATTACAATAGTGTTGCATATTAAAATTATATTAGAGAGGCCCTTTTTAATATTCATACAATAGACTCATTATTTACGAAGGATTTCATAGGAGAGGTTATACCCACAAGGAGGTCCCACATGCCACGTCACTACCTCAATTTGTAATCGCAACTTTCAGAAAGTCCCGCAATCGCAACCCTTTGGCTTCACGATATAACATTGCTGATGCCCCTATATCCGACGAATGTGATATTCCAATAAGCTTCATTTGATAACTCAATCGGGTCCACAACTTATATCGCAATTGACATTTGGGTTCATAAGACTTATCACAATTGGTAGTCTGGCAGTGTCAACCCTTTTGAACTTTGTGATTCAATGGATGCGATATTTAGTTAAGCCATGCTATAATGGTGAAGCGGGTCCGCAATGCTATCACAATCGTAGTTTTCAAGTGGAATTCCTTTGTGATATATAACTTCCAATGCGGATGCGATATACTATTAAATCATGATATAATGGTGTAGCGGGTCCACCATAATATCGCAATTGTAGTCATGAATGTGACATCCATTTATGAATTGCGATATGAAAGTTCCAACGGGTGGATGTGATATTGCATTAGGGCTGTTACCATAAACTGTTTGGGTCCATGTATTATATCACAATTGGGGATTTTAGTGTAACAACAACTTCAATACTTGCGACGCAACAGATGCGATATTGTATAGGGCTGTTTCCATAACATGTTTCAGGTCCGCAGTACATATCGCATCAGGGGTTTTGGGTAGTGGCATATAATAGATCTATCGATGAATATTTCCGATATTTATTTCTTCGATGCATTGTTAACTTTTAAAGGGTTTACACGGTTTGTTCCTTCCTTCGATATTTCTCTTTAATTCCTTCAATATGGCTCTTACTCTTGGGTGCTCGCTCTTGTGCCTTCTCTTCACTCTTCCGCTCTTCCAATAGCTTTTATTTCGATGATGTGTTCCTCTTTTTGGCTCTTTCGTTGCTGTGTGTTCCTCTTTGCTCCTTCCGATATTTCATGCGATATCTCTAATATGGCTCTTACTCTTGGCACATGCGATAGATATGCTTTGTCTTGGCTTGTCGCTCCTATGGCTTCTCTTCACTCTTGTGACTTCTGATACATTGCTTCGATAGCTCTGTTTATGCTCCTATGCTATTTTCTTCCTATTAGTTCTTCTTGGGCATGTATTACATGCGATACTTCCAATATGGCTCCTCCAATGTTTTCTTCTTTACTCCTCTGATAGTGCTGTTGCTCTTTGTTCTTCCGATAGCACTTACACTTGGGCATATGCGATAACCTGCTTCCTTGATGGCTTCTGATGAACTCTTCCTCTTATTCTTTGACTGCTTCTATTCTTGACTTCCAATGGCTTCCAATGTCTTTCCAATGACTTCCCTGATGGTTTTGCTCCTTGGCTTCTTGCTCCTGTTTCTTCATGGATCTGCTCTGCTTCTCCTTGGCTTCATATCATCATTTAGTATCCTAGAATATTTCCATATTGACATCAATGAAAATCTAGATAAACAATATCCCCCTTTGTCATTGATGGCAATATTCTTCTTCTCTCCCCCTTTGACATCAATGGCAAAGGAGTGCTCAGGGACACCCCCTGTCGAACTGCTCCCCCTATAAAACTGCTTCTGTTCTTTATGAGTAGTAGATATTCATGGGTATGTTACTCCCCCTGTCATAGTGCTCTTATTTTCACTCAATATAGAAGGATTGATGCCTTATCATCAACTAGCACATTATCCCTTCTTCATGTCTAAAAAAAAACAACTACTTTGTCATGGCTTCAACAATGCTTAAGGATGCTCCACTTCAATGCTTCCAAATAGATTGAAAATAGCCACACACCAAATGTTCAAGTCCAAGTATTTATGCTTCAATCCATATTCTGTTGTCTCCACGGTCAGAATTAAGAGGCCTTCATAGTCTGAATTAAGAGAAAATGCCACTGAAATTGTCTTCTTGCTATCTTTCTTCAGATCATGATTCCTTTGTATCTCTGTGCTTCTCCTTAAGTTATTGAGCTATATTCGACTGCACAACATTCTCTTTTCTATAGTCCTTTTGATGTGCCATCTTTTCCTTGTGTTCTTGTAAAAGTCTCTGCAAGTTATCTCCACTAGCAAATTTTGATATCCCATCTATGAGTGTCTTTTAAATTCTTTTCATTGATTGGCATATTTTTGCAATGCTTCAGTTTTGTTAGATGCTGCAAACCACTCTTGCTTCAAGCTTCATTCCTAGATGTATCTGTTTGTTTGAAGGTTGCCTCTATTTGTGTCCATAATTTACCTGTTCTCACATTAAATCCCTGAGTCAAGACATAAACTTCTGTAATAACAACAACATAGTTATTTGCCCTATTTCTCTAGTATTAGATGACCTTCTCCGCTGCTCCAATTTCTACTTAGTGATCAAGTGGAAGACATATTCAACAACAGTCCAAATAATAGTTAAGAGATCATGTTATTCAATGTAGTGCTCCTGAGAAATGATCTTATCAAAGGATGATTGTTAATATAGCTCATCAAGAATTTCATAAGGACCCTTTCACGAATAGCTTCTGCAATAATGATCAAGAATCATAGGCTCCCCCTAACTGTATGCATCATCTCTTTTGGTAGAGTCTTCCCATCAAATGCTTAGATTGTCGAAGATCAGGCCAATAACATGTGTTGTTGGATGGAGAGTTCAAGGGACTTTCAGATTGTATTTGCTTCCTTCTCCAAAGTCCATACTTGTCTAACTTTCTTATCTGGCATAGTTCTAGCTTGAGAAGGTGCCCAAGTCGAGTTACAATTATGTGCCATACGACCAATGTTATGACACTTGAAGCATTCTATGTTGTTCATGAATAAAAATTCATGACTTCTTCTTGCGAAATTTCTTCTCGAAGATTGACGGGGATCATTATAAGCCCTACAATCTTTTGCCATGTGTCCAAAGTTTGTACAAGAATAACATAACCAAGAAATAAACTTTGGTACCTAGGAGATGGAGATTTCATTGATGTACTTTTGAAGTCTTTCTGCCTTGAGATCCTTTGATGATAATCATTGCTTCTCGCATCCTTAACATCATCTACATTTCTTCTTGGAGTGGTATTTCTTCCATAGTTGCCTTGACTCTTCTCCTTGCCTTTGCCGAAACTGGGAGCATCAAAATTTCTTTCTAGCTTCCTCACATCCTTTTTTTTTGGAGCATTATCATTCTTGTTTGAGGATTCACCTTCATATCCAAGACTTGATTTATCAAATGGGAATCTTTGATAGCTAAGCATGTCATCCAAGGCTTGAGCGCTCTTCAAGATTTTGTCGATCCCTTCAACCTTTTTCCTGAGAGAGAGAATCTCTTCTTCCAATCTTTCACAATCATTATTCTTCTTAGCAAGTTGTTTCTCAGTTTCTTCCTTGCTATTTTAAGGGAGATGATATCTGATTTCATTTTCAATGTTTCTTCATTTTCTTTTGCTAGAATGCTCTCCATTTCTTCCTTGATCCTTGTAGCTTTACATGTTTCGACCTTGAGAAGGTTAATGTTAGATGTTAATTTGAAGATTTCTCCATCCTTTGCTTTTAGTTGACATATCATGGTGTTTCTCTCCTTTTCTACTTCATCAACCTGTCCTTCTATGATTGCCAATGCTTCCATTGTCTTCTCAAATCCTTGTGCTAACTTTCTTGCTTCTTGTAGTTGAGATTTGGGAGAGGAGACCTCTACCTTTTACTGACCAATCTCTTCTTCAAGTTTGTTCAAGATCTTGTGCCTTTGTTAAAGTTGACTTGACAAGTTATCTTTCTATTTCGTTTCTTTATCCAATTTATTTTTCATGGATATGACTTCTTCATGATGCTTTCTTTTGCTTTGATGAAATTCCTTCTTAAGCTTGGCAAGCTCTTCATCCCTTTCTTGTACTTGAAGCTTGACAAGGTCAACTTTCTTCCTTGTTTGGTCTTGGTCATCAATTAGTGCTTTCTTCTTAAGTTCCTCGTTTTCCTTTTTCAAATTGATAATCTCTTCCATGGCAGCCATAAGTTTAGCGAGGAGATCTTCTACAAAATATTTTTCATTCTCTTCATCTTCCAGGTCTTCTTTAGCCTTAATGTCATCATTCTCATTTTCAGCTTCTATGATGGGTTCTAGATTTCCTTCTTGGTTTCCATCATATTCTTGACTGGTGGTCATGGTCAATGCTCCTTTTGAGTGAAGGTCATGAAGTTTGTCCCATATACCCTTGTTGACGAACATTTTTCTAAGTTGTTCTTTTTAGAATTAGGTAGCCCATTCAAGATTGCTTTCATTTCTTTTACATTGTACTCCTTGGATTCTCCATCCATCATGCTATCAACAATCACTAATTTCCAGATTTCAATGCCTTGAGTCTTTAGGAAATTCCTCATTCTTGCTTCCCATATATTAAAGTTTCCATTGAACCATGGAGCCTTCTCAAATTGGTTGTCTTCTATTTTAATGGTAGAGGGAGACATATATTTAGGAGGATTGGAGACTTTCTTCCTTGGCTTCACCATTTGTGTTCTAAAGATCAACCTTCAAGCTATTAGGCTTTGAATGAAGGCACTGGCTCTGATACCAATTGTTGGAAATACTAAGAGGGGGGTGAATCAATATTTATTTTCAATTGTTATTTTTACCAGTTAAATAATTTATATTTAGAACACAAAATGAACAATACGAATAAATGCTCTTATTAATATAATATTTACAATAAATCAGATACAATGTATATAAGGCTCCAATCTGTTTCCAAGCACCAACTTGGACTTTTTGTGAGGCTCCAACCTCCAGGGCACCAACCTTGTCTTGTCAAGGCACCAACCTTGGATTTAGGAGCACCAAATCCAAGGACACCAATCTTTCCAATTCTGAGGCACCAACCCCAAGGGATCTGACCCTATCTTGTTAAGGAATGTTTGATAGTAATTCTCTGCTCCCAAAATCTTCTTTATTGAATTCTGTCAATTTACAGCTTCACTGCAGTCTCCATGCTACAACATCAATGACAACCTATCTTCATATGAAGGAGTCTTCACAACTCTGCATATTGTCCACATAGAGTCTACAAAGTTACCTCATGATGATATCAAACAGCCATCATGATCTCCAATAATGTCTCCACACAACTTCAGTGTGTCTACAATGAACTGCACTAAGCTCCACACAAAAACCAACTCTCTGTTTCAAGCATCTGTTCTCACTATCATGGTAAATGCTTTCGGTGTGACTGCTTCTCACTGTTCTTGCTGTCGCAATCTCTTACTTCCAAGAAACAAATTCACATACGCTTCAATGCTGGTGCTGGCTACTGCTCCCTTCAAGCGATGTCAGATGCAACTTTATTTTTCCCTGCACAAAATTGTTCTTCAGGTTGCGTTATGTACCTGATTAATTCATCACTGGTTTGAGCCTTTCAAAGGTTGACTTGATCAACAGAGTTGCTCGTCCTTCGGCTTCCTCCTGTCCTGCTCGACCTTTGGCTTCGTCCTGTCCCGCTGGACCTACCGCTTGCTCTCTTTCTTCCAGTTGGCTCGTTTCAAACTTTTCTTGTTCTCTGTTATGGATGCTTGATATGCCTGAAATTTGGCTTCCTTTTCGCTCGCTTGATCTTTAGCTTCCTCTGCACTCACTCGACCTTTTGGCTTCCTTCTTCGATTGCTTGATCTTCGGCTTCCTCTATGCTCACTCGACCTTCTTCGCTCGCTTGATCTTTCACTTCCTGATCTTTGGCTTCCTCTGTCTCTTCAAGTTCACCAAGACTCAAAAGACACGTTCACTTGGAAGAGATGCCGAATTACAATAGTGTTTCATATTAAAATTATATTAGAGAGGCCCTTTTTAATATTCATACAATAGACTCATTATTTATGGAGGATTTCATAGGAGAAGTTATACCCACAGGGAGGTCCCACATGCCACATCACTACCTCAATTCGCAATTGCAACTTTCAGAAACTCTCGAAATCGCAACCCTTTGGCTTCACAATATAACATTGCCGATGCCCCTATTTTTGATGGATGTGATATTCCAATAAGCTTCTTTTGATAACTCCATCGGGTCTAAAACTTATATCGCAATCAGCGATCGGGTTCACAAGACTTATCACAATCAGCAACCCGGTGGTGTCAACCCTTCTGAACTTTGCGATTCAATGGATGCGATATTTAGTTAAGCCATGCTATAATGGTGTAGCGGGTCTGCAATGCTATCGCAATCGTAGTTTTCAAGTGGCATTCCTTTGTGATACATAACTTCCAATGCATATGTGATATACTATTAAATCATGTTATAATGGTGTAGCGGGTCCACAATAATATCAAAATCGCAGTTATTAATGTGACATCCATTTATGAATTGTGATATGAAAGTTCCAATGGGCAGATGCGATATTGCATTAGGGCTGTTACCATAAACTGTTCGGGTCTGTGTATTATATCGTAATCGGGGATTTCAATGTAACAACAACTTCAATACTTGCGACACAAAGAATGCGATATTGTATAGGGCTGTTGCCATAACATGTTTCAGGTCCACAGTACATATCGCATTGGGGGTTTGGGTAGTGGCACATAATAGATCCGTCGATGAATATTTCCGTATTGATTTCTTAGATGCTTTGTGAACTTTTAAAGGGTTTACATCGTTTTTTCCTTCCTTCGATATTTCTCCTTAATTCCTTCGATATGGATCTTACTCTTGGGTTCTCACTCCTGTGCCTTCTCTTCACTCTTTCGCTCTTCCGATAGCTTTTCTTTCGTTGATGTGTTCCTCTTTTTGTCTCTTTCCTCATTGCATGTTCCTCTTTTCTCCTTTCGATATTTCATGCGATATCTCTGACATGGCTCTTACTCTTGGCACATGCGATAGATCCACTTTGTCTTAGCTTGTCACTCCTATGGCTTCTCTTCACTCCTATGACTTCTGATACATTGTTTTGATAGCTCTGTTTATGCTCCTCCGCTGTTTTATTCCTATCAGTTCTTCTTGGGCATGTATTACATGTGATACTTCCAATATGTCTCCTCCAATATTTTCTTCTTTACTCCTCTGATATCGCTGTTGCTCTTTATTCTTCCGATAGCACTTACCCTTGGGCATATGTGATAACCTGCTTCCTTGATGGATTTTTTTGAACTCTTCCTCTTATTCTTTGACTGCTCCTGTTCTTGACTTCCAATGGCTTCCAATGTCTTTCCAATGACTTCCTTGATGGCTTTGCTCCTTGGCTTCTTGCTCCTATTTCTTCATGGATATGCTCTACTTATCTTTGGCTTCATATCATCATTTAGTATCCAAGAATATTGCCATATTGACATCAATGAAAATCTAGATCAACACATTCCCAGATGTATTTGTTTGTTTGAAAGTTGCCTCTATTGTTTCTAGAATTTACCTGTTCTTACATCATATCCCTGAGTCGATACATTCAACTTCTGTAATAACAACAACATAGTTCTTTGCCCCATTTCTTTAGCATTAGATGGCCTTCTATGTTGCTCCAATTTTTTCTTAGTGATCAAGTGGAAATCATCTTCAACAACAGTCCAATGGATAGATAAGCGATCATGTTCTTTCTAAGGAGTGTTTCTGAGAAATAATCTATCAAAGAATGATTGTCAATATAGCTCATCAAGTATTTCATAGGGACTCTTTCACAGATGGATTATGCAATAGTGATCAAGAATCACAAGCTCCCCCTAACTATATGCATGGTCTCTTTTTCGTAGAATCCCATTATCAAACACTTGGAATATAAAGGATATCTTCATCAAGTCAACACCATGTGTTGTTGGCAGGAGTGTTCAAGAGATTTTCGGATCCAATTTGCTTCTTTCTCGATACTTGTATAACTTTCTTCTCTGGCATGGATCTAGCTTATGTAGGAGCCCAAATCAAGTTACAATCACGTTCCATATGACCAATGTTATGACACTTGAAGCATTCTATGTTGTTCATGAATGAGAATTCATAATTTCTTGCAAAATTTCTTCTTGGAGATTGTCAGAGACCAAAATATCTATCTTTGTGATATGCCTACAATCTTTTTCCATATGTCCAAAGTTTGTACAATCATAACAATAACCAAGAAATAAACTCTAGTACCCAAGAGATGGAGATTTCCTTGATGTACTTCTGAAGTCTTTTTTCCTTGAGATCCTTTGATTATAACCATTACTTCTTGCATCCTTGACACCACTTCATTTCTTCTTGGGACAAGACTTCCTTGATTGTTGACTTGACTCTTATCCTTACCTTTACTGGAACTGGGAGCATCAACATTTCTTTCTGGCTTCCTCACATCCTTGTTGTTTGAGGCATTATCATTCTTTCTTGAGGATTCTCCTTCATAGCCAAGACTTAATTTATCAAATGGGGATCTTTTATGGCTTAGCATGTCATCCAAGGCTTGAGAGCTCTTCAAGATTTTGTCCATTCCTTCAACCTTTTTCCTGAGGGAGACAATTTCTTCTTCCAATCTTTCACAATCATTATTTTTCTTAGCAAGTTGTTTCTCAATCTCTTCCCTGATATAAGTTGCTTCATTTTCTTTTGTTTTAAGGGAGAAGATATCTAATTTCATTCCAAAAATTTCTTCATTTTCCTTAGCTAGACTGCTCTCCATTTCTTCCATGATTCTTGTAGCTTTACATGTTTCGTCCTTGAGAAGGTTGAGGTCAGATTTTAGTTAAATATTTCTTCATATTTTGCTTTTAGTTGACATATCATGGTGTTTTTCTCCTTTTCTACTTCATCAACCTATCCTTCTATGATTACCAATGCTTCCATTGTCTTGTCAGCTCCTTGTACTGGCTTTCTTGCTTCTTCTAGTTGAGTTTTAAGAGAGTAGACCTCTTCCTTGTATTGACCAATCTCTGCTTCAAGTTTGTTCAAGATTTTGTGCCTTTATTCAAGGTGGATTGACAAGGTATCTTCTCATTTCTTTTCCTTATACAATTGATTTGTCATGCATATTACTTCTTTTGTTTTGATGAAATTCCTCCTTAAGCTGAACAAGCTCTTCATCCCTTTCTTGTACTTGAATCTTAACAAGGTCAACTTACTTCCTTGTTTGGTCTTGGTCACCAGCTAGTGCTTTCTTCTTATGCTCTTTGTTTTCCTTTTTCAATTTCATAATCTCTTCCATGGAAACCATAAGTTTAGTGAAGAGATCTTCTTCAAAATCTTTTTTATTCTCTTCATCTTCTAGGTCTTCTTTAGCCTTGATGTCATCATTCTTATTTTCAGCTTCCATGATGGGTTCTGGAATTCCTTCTTCCTTTCCATGATCTTCTTGACTAGTGGTCATGGTCAATTCTCCTTTTGAGTGAAGGTAATGAAGTTTGTGCCATATACCCTTTGCTAACGAACAATTTTCTAAATTTTCCTTTATAGAATTTGGTAGCCCATTCAAGATCACCTTCATCGCTTTTGCATTGTACTCCTTGGATTCTCCATCCATCATGCTATCAAAAATCACTGATTTCCAGACTTCAATGCCTTGAGTCTTTAAAAAATTCCTCATTCATGCTTCCCATATATCAATGTTTCCATTGAACAATGGAGCCTTCACAAATTGATTGATTTCAACTTCGGTGGTTGAGGGAAGGTACTGGCTCTGATTCCAATTGTTGGAAATAGGGAGAGGGGGGTGAATCAGTATTCCTTTTCAATTATTACTTTTACCAGTTAAATCAATTATATTTAGAACACAAAATGAGAAATAGGAATAAATTATTTTATTAATATAATATTTATAATGAATCAAGTACAATATATAGGGATCCAACCCTTGATGAAGACATAGATTTTCAATTCCCTAGGCTCCAACCTATTTCCAAGCCCCAACTTGGTCTTTTGTGAGGCTCCAACCCCTAGGGAACCTCTGGTATAGGCTATGACCTGGTTTCTTGAGGAAACCAATCCTCTAGGGCTCCAACCCTATCCTTCAAGGCACCTACCTTGTTTTTTCGAGGCTTCAACCTTTAGGGCACCAACCCTCTAGGCTCCAACGCACTGTTATACTTTGTCTAGATATGTGTTATAGTAATTCACAGCTCCCAAAATATTCTTCACTGAGTTCTGTCAATCTACAGCTTCACTGAAGTGTCCATGCTACATCATTAATGACAACCTTGTCTTGTAGAAGATATCAACATTTTTCTTCATTATACCGAAGAAAAATCTCCAAGTCACATCATGATGACTAATACATCATAGTCTTCAATAGTCTCCACACAAATTCATGGTGTTTACAATGAATTGAACTAATCTCTACAAAAAGAAAACTCTCTGTTTCAACCCTCTGTCCTAACTGTCACAGTAACTGCTTCAAGAGTGAGGTTTCAGGAGTAACTGCTTCAAAGGAGTGACTGTTGCGGCTACAAGTTGTGTATTCAATTAAAATGACCTTGTCTATGTAGTCTTTTTAATAGATCGTGGGTTGCACTTCTACAGATTCATTCTAGGTCCGATCCTTTCAATGAATAACCCAGTCAACAGAATGCTCGACCTTTGGCTTCCTTATTCTTCTGCTGGACCTTCTGCTTCCTTCTATGCTCGCTTGATCTTCGACTTCAACTTTCTCTCGCTCAAACTTTGGCTTTTCTTTCTTCTGTTTCTTCACATTCACGAGTTGTGAACTGCCCTTCATCTTAGTTATAGATGCCCGATCTCAATTCACTTCTCGAGGTGGAGCATTTAACTTATATATATATGAATCTCATCAATACCCAAAAGACATGTTCATTGGAGGAGAGGTTGACTTGTGTATGGGGTCGCACATTACAAATATATCATAAACCTATTTATTTATGAACATTCATATTATAATAGATGTCTGATGGTCCCACATGCCACGTCACTGCTTAAATCACAATTGAAACTTCATAAAAATCCCGCAATCGCAACCCTTTAGCTTCATGATATAACATTGTTGATGCCCCTATTTCCGACAGAGAAGATGCGATGTGATATTAAACAATTGTTAATAAATCTATCAAGTCCACAATTCTATCGCAATCGGTGGTTTTCCATCGTGACATCTCTTCAAGACTTGCGTTATGCAATGAATGTGATATTTCTTTAGGACGTATTATAATGGTGCAACGGGTCCGCAATACTATCACAATCGGGGTTTCGACATGAGAAGGATTTAATGCTTGCAATGCAGGGGATGCGATATTTCAATAGAGTTGTTACCATAAAATGATCGGGTCTACAGTACATATCGCAATCAAAAGATTTCAATGTGGAAAGGCTTTAAAGAGACTTGCGATGTCATATTAATACATATTGTAATGGGGCTATCGGGTCCATGTTACATATTGTAATCGGGGGTTTTGAGTAGTGGCATATAATAGAACCGTCGATAAAGATGCCGCTATGTTTTCTCCGATGTGTTATGGACTTTAAAGAGTTTCCACGGCTTATTACTCGAATGTTCCTTATCTCTTTCAATATCTTAACTCCTCCGATATGTTAACTCCTCCAATACTTCGTAATACTCCTCCAATATGTTAGCTCCTCTGATATGTTAACTCCTTTTATATTTCTCCGATATTTCATGCGATATCTCCAATATGGCTCTTATTCTTGAGCATATGCGATATTTGTTAGGTACCTATACTACTTGTGTAACCCCTTATTGTTATTAGTACAACCCCCTTATTATATTGTTGTGCCCATGTAGTCCCCATATTGTTATTATTGTGCCCCATAGAAGCCCACTATTGTTATTATTGCGCCCTTACATTATTATTGTCATGTCGGCTTTGATTATATTATGACCCCTTAGACTCCTATATATAGAAAGGAAGTCTTTTCATTTGTATCATCTAAGAATTGTTCATTTGTGTAATGTAAAGGAGGTTTCCCCCTCGAAGAGGCTTATTTCTAAGGCGTTCATCTATATTTTCTATCTTTTTGTGAGTTGGTTTCATAACATTTGGTATCAGAGCTTTGGATTCTAGGGTTTCGTTGCTCAAAATAGGTCATCGTGGAATTTTCGCTATAAATTTGTTTCTATGAAGTTTCAGAAGCTCAAAGAAAAACCCATTTGAGACAAAATCTTACTAAACCTCGGGTCCAAATTTCCGATCTTGTCTCGCTATATTTTCGGATATATGATCTAAGTAAGCTATAGTTTTTGCAAGCTCCAGAATTTCATCTAAAATAGGTCATCATGGAATTTTTGCTATAACATTTTTGCTATGAAGTTTCAAAAGCTAAAACAAAAACCCATTTGAGGAGAAATTGGTCTAAACCTTGGGTTAGAATTTCAAAGTTTGTCTCACTATATTTGCAGAGATATTATCTGAGGAAGTTAGAGATTTTGTAGACTCCCGAAATACATTCCAAACAGGTGACCAGGGGAAAATCGTCATAAATTTTGTTCTGAGCATCATATTGAAATTTCATAAGAAGTTTTAGAAAGAGGACTTTCTTTAGTTTTTTGTATATCAGTTTCAGATACTAAGGTCAAAACAGTGAGATGTGGCATGTCATACAAGTTCTCTCTACTGAACTAGTCTATAATTCAGTCACCATGGGAGATTTGGCATAACTCTTTCTTAGATAATCAAATTTCAATTAGACTGGTGGCATTAGAAAGAGGAAGTAGAGGAATACTGTAGGTGGCGATTTCAGAACTGGAAGATCCTAAGTCACATAGTTATAGTCATTTCAAGATCGAGCTCCTAAAATCAAGAAAAAGCGGGATGAGGAAGTTTGATGGCAAGGATCCGGTAAATTGGATACTATAGATGGAGAAATATTTTGATCTGCATGGTGTACCACTGTTACAAAAGGTATGTATTGCATCTAATTAGTTAGAAATGAATCAATTTTTATGGTATAAAGGGCTTTGTTCTCGTAAACCACTTGTTATGTGGTCAATTTTCACGGAGGAAATTATAGCACATTATGAGGATACAAAGAGCAACACCTTCTTTAGAGTAACAACACAAAAATTGGAAGAAAAAAGAGAAAAAAGGCTTTGTTACAAAGTGGAAATAAAAATTATGGCAACAAGGAAGTCTGCCCCTCACAACTATAAAGATGGAAGTGTTGTTTCTCCTAGCCTTCCACAACCTACAAGGGTTACACCACAACAATTGGAAGAAAAAAGAGAAAAAGAGCTTTGTTACAATTGTGATAGCAAATGCACTAAAGGTCATAAGTGTGCTGAGAAGAAATTATTTTACATAGAATATGAAGAGGAGGAAGAAAAGGATCAAGAAACATCAAAAGAAGAGGATATACACTAGGACACCACCCGAGAGAAATAAGAAATGAATCAGACCATATCTTGTAAAGCATTGG
>APFE030739006.1:0-13363 GCA_000404065.3 Pinus taeda | reverse complement strand
TGAGAAGTGACCATTGGTGTCACTGTTCATGAAAATATTTCCGATTTAAGGCCAAATGGAGCGAGTAGCAGACATTTAAGGCAAAAGTTATGGGCAAGATTTGGGAAAATTTGTCGCCAAGGAAACATTGATGGCCCGAAATGGGGGGGAATGATCGAATTTGAATTCAAAAGGTGCTATAAATCTCAAAGGGTTAGCCAGCAGACAACACTTGGTCATTTGAGCATTGAACAGTTGAGTAGAGCATAAAGTGCTGAGAGCCAAGCGATAATAGAGCCCCTGAGTTCGTGAGAGACAAAATACTGTGTAGAAATGATGACGACCACTAAGGATGGGTTGGGAATTAAGGAAGGAACTGCTAGCGAGGCCATGTAGACCCCCATGGTACAAGATGTTCTCGAAGGCATGAGGGTTGTGACAGAAATCCCAAAATCACCGCAGACGCCGAGGCCGAAGAAGGATAAGCAGGCAATGGGACCAATATGCATGTCCCCGAGGAATCTAGGAGACAACAAGTTATCAATGGAAGAAAAAGGGAAGGAAGTCACGATTGAATTAGATGAGGAGGAAGAAGATTTTCAAGCCCTGTTTACCACCATAGAAGAAGAAGAAGACGTGGAGGAGGACATCCAACCGTTGCACTCTACGGAAAAACTACCCACGTATGTCCCTCCATGGAAAGGAAAAGCCAAAGTACCGAAGGATTTGGATGCAACAAAGAGTTCACTCCAGACCCCACTCCTGCACGATGGAATTTTATTTAAGGGCTTGCACCTAGGCCACGTGCCCACCATGAAATTTGAAGACTAAGACCTCATAGATAGAGAAAGGTTCCTGCACTTAGAGACAATAAACCTGATGAAGCAGAATACAGAAGGGGTAGTGATAGCATTAGAGCTACAAAAATGGTTGCGCGGTGTGGAAAAGGTCGGGTTGCTACACTTGCTATGGATTCCACATTTCTATCGTGCGCCCATCACCATTTTCGTCATTAGGCAGCTGCTCTGCCTGGTGCATGATGGGTATCTATGGCTGGAGGATCCTATTCCCATCATGGAATACCTCATCCACCGGATTTTTTGGCTTTCCTATAAGGGAAAGGACCTTGTGACGATAGTCGAGAAAAGTAGCGATCTGGCTCTCGCAGAGGCCATGAAGGCAAAGTATAAGCTGGAGAAAAATAAGAGGGCTACACCATCTCTAGCATCAAGGATAAGGGGGTGCGCGTAGCCACCCAACTCCTGGCCGGTAAAGTGATGAGAAAATGTCACGCTAAAGGTACCAGCGCCGATAGTCACATTAGTCGAACAATGCGCAGAAGGGGTCCAGTTCAACTACGTCGAGTTCCTCTACGAGGATTTTTTGTTAAACTGTCGCAAAGCCCAGGAGCAGGGTAAGACCTTCCATTACACATGGTTTCTCTTATCCATATTTCTAGTAGTGGGATAACTGTCGGAGGATAGTTAGTTCCCAAACATTGAGTGAGACTTACTAGAGGCCGCGAAGTATGCTTCGCTCTGGGCCACCAAGGACACAAAATGGATTCGCGATATAAAAATTTTCTGGATGCTCATGGAGGCAAGCATCCGAATGTGGATCAATATGAGGCCGCGCCTATCACCGATAGTGCACAATAGTCTATAGAGTTTTGCAGACTTCAATATGGATATGCACAACATCTACATCAAGGCGCAGAAGGATCCGACGAAGCAGTGGACAAAGCTACCATTTGTAGCCACTGACGACGCGATCTTCACGGTATTGGAGACATGGCCTCCCGAGTGGCACGCCCCAGATTTGGCAAAACTAGAGAAAGCGGCAGCATAGAAAAAGAAGGATGATGCCAAGCTGTGTGTCACCCAACTGGCCGCAAGAAGGCAGAACAAAAAAGCGGAAACTGAGTTAAGAGAAGTCCACGAAGCGGCACTATTACAGATCTATTTGGGCACATCAAATCTCAATATTCATATTAGTGTTTTAGGGCTCATCAAACCCTAATTTCAGTTGCTACATGCCCTAAACAAGTCACCCCTTTGAATGCCAACTTCCCAAAAATTTTTATGACCTAAGACATCCATAAATGGTCTCTAAAGGGACCAGCGTAGGTAGATACACTACCAGGGTGCTCTGCAGTGCAGGTAGATACACTATCAGGGTGCTCTGCAGAGCACCTAATCCCTCTTTAGGCTGTGCTGGACGAATTTGAGCGAAATTAAATTAGGGTTTGGGGAATATTCTTACCTTTTGGAGTCATCTAGAAGTTTCCCTATCTTATCAACTCCTATGAGCTCTAAAATGGATGAGGAATGAGTTAAGGAGCATCCTATCCTATCATCCCTTACTCCATGGAACTAATTCCAAGTATGGAAGGCCATTAAATGCCACCATTTATGACAAAACCTCCTTCATCCTCCTATAAATTGACCACTCATCTAAGTGATTAGGGGCTGAATGGATAATGTTGAATTGTAAGGAGATAATGCTGCTATGAGACTTGACTTTGGAGCAAATGATGTGATGCCACAAGCTTGTCTTGCTTTTGATGTGATGTGGATGTGATCCAAGCTGGAGGAATGACTTTGAATCAGACACTGATGGTTGTAATTCCTTATTTTATCTAATAAAGTGTTTGAACCTTTTGCCATATGTTGTGTTCTTTCATAATACTTATATGTATGAATTTCTTCTAATTCCATTCATTTATATTCAATGGATTGTATGCTTTGATCAGTTTTTGTCTTCTATTGTGTTTACAGGGTACTTCTCAAGCGGGTTAAGTACGGGAAGCAGCGACGGAATCGATACAAGGGAGATGAGAGGAAAGCAGAACTATAGGTATGCCTTCTATCCACTCTTCTTATCTATTTCTTATAGGGAAAGTCTAAAACACTTTAAAATGTTGTTCTAGGCACAAATACTTGTCCAATGAATTAGTATTTATCTGTAGATACTATATTCTCCAAAAACAAATTGGCGACTCCGCTGGGGAAACTATCACCTTTCCTAGTGTTGGATACCTATACCAATAGGTTTCATATTTCATGATTGGCAAATTCAAGTGCCAAATATGCTCCACTTTGCTGCTACAAAGGGTCATATTTTGCAGAAGACAAGGTGCATAGATGCTTTATGATCTTAAGTTCGATGGATGAAACAGTCTAATTGGATTATCTGATGTTTCATTTATGTGTAGAATAGAGAGAGAAACTGTCCAAACTGTTTAATCTTGCAAATCCAGTAGTTTGGCAGAAAACTAAGGTTTCACTGTTAATCTGGGCTTGGGAAGAAATTAAGGGTAGTGGTAGATAGGAGAAACAAAGCAATGGAAAAGAAAGGACATACATGGTTGCAAGTTAAGTGCACCTCAAGAAGTAATAAAAAATCTAGCAAATAGTGGTAGGTAGATGGGGTTGCAGAAATGGTGTCCTTCCACAGATCAAATTTGCTATTCTTGCACAGGCAAACAACACAGTGGAGAGCATGACTAACTTCCCTTTTCTATTTGTATATCACTCATTACTAACACCCCTTCACAAAGTTGTGTACATAATAGAGACTCAAGGCTTTATGGTGGTTCTTGTGGCCTTTAAAAGCCACATTTCTTGTGCAAAAATCTTTTCATTTTGATCTACTCTTTACACTAAGTTTTTTTCAAGAAAACTTAGTTGTATTGATCCTCATTCACATTTTCCCCCCACATTAACCTCTAACTCTATTATCTAGCTCCCTATACTCCACTTCCCCTATTATTATAACACCATGGTGTATAAACCCCAAACAATGTATAAATATCCCCTCCTTGGCATTATAACCATAATTTCCACTCCCAGGGCATTGAATTAACATCTGGTTAAGGTCAAGAACCCAAGTCTAACCCCTTCTCTCCATCTGAACCCATCTACCTAGTCAACTCTCCATTTTTGCCTAAAAACCCTTAGAGAAACCCTTTTGAGCACCCTTATACCACTAAAAGGCAAAAAATATGAGGAAACCTACCTTCCCCGCCTTATTCTAAGGTCGGGAGCCAATATTCGCCTCTTTTTCGTAAAAACCCATCAAAACCCGCCTATCCTAAGTTTGCCCTTCATATGCCTTGGTGAAAAATTTGCATGAAAAACCTTTGCTTTTTGCCTTTTCCTAATGTCGCCGGGCACATATGAGTTTATTAAAGAAAATCATTAAAAACTATTGAAAATCATTCCATAAACCGAAGGGTCCCGCTGGGCACACTTACCGATAAATATTATTATTTTAAGCCGCTCGCTAACATTATCCGCCGTGCAGCTTGTTGGCCCGATATCCGTCAGATCGTGGCCTTTCCAAATCAATGGTTATCATGGGTTTCGGACGGGCCCGACGTCTGGCAGATAACCACCAGTGGTTTTATCCTCCTCGCATATTCCCTGTCCGACAACCGTCAGATCTGGCAATTAAAATCCAACAGTTCTCATGGATTTCGGAAGGCCCCCGATGTCCGACAGATACCTTCCGATATCTGTCAGATGATGACGTCACACGGGGACACGCGTAGCTCCCAAACTCCGTCGGAGCCCCCTCTGACAGATTCCTTGCCGTGCAGGAGGGGGCCCGATATGACGACACCTGTCCGCCCGTGTCACCATCCCGTTGTCGCCTGCGTCAGCGCCACGACCGCATACCCTGTCCTCCATTCGTCCACCTGTCCGCCAACTCATCGCCCCCGTGGACCGGTCTCACGCCGCCACGTCACCTGATGACGTCCTGCTGACATCATCTCACCCGGACCCACTTGCTGACGTCATGCTGACGTCACTCAAAAAACGCGCCAATGAGCCCAAAAAAGCCATATTTTTACGATTTTTCGTGTTTTTGTCACATTTTGTAAAAAGCACCTCTGCTCTTTCTGCATGCATATTACGACGAATAGTTTTCCAACCAACTCCAGACCATTTGCAGAAGTTCAAAGCGCACACCCAACTGCTGTTTCGTCCCGGGCAACTGGTTAAATAGGTATTTTCCCGTGTACCTCCTTGCAAACTGGTTTATTCACAGTAAATTGTAAAAAATACCCAAACACGGCAGAAGATTAAGAATTCACCACAAAACCAACCATACCCTGCTCCCCCTGAAGAATTAACGGTCGAATTCCACTGGCAGAGCCATTTCTCTCTAAAGTTTTTGTGAAAACCCTTCTCTGTTCGCGCAATCGTGAACCCATAGCCTGCTCCTGAATTATCAAAGGAACTCTGCTTAGCTCTGTAAGAAGCCTTCTCAGAGAGCCCAACAGTTTTCTATTCTGCTTTAAATCAATCCTGCTACTCTGCATTCCTCTGAATTCAACTTTCTTAGGTAGCACGTTCATCAGTTGTCAAGAAACATTCAAACAAACATGGACACCCCTTCGGCATCAGTAGCCCTCAATGTTACTCCCCTGAATGCTCCCCAAAGAGAGCTGGAGTGGCAAGACCTGGCAGACTTAGATTATCAAATCTCAGAGGATTGCCCATCTAAGTGCAAGTTCCACATTCATCTGCTAAGCGAGCTCAGAGCCAGACATAGAGATGGAACAGATATTTTAGGCATTTGGGAGTCCTCCCTCCCAATCTTCAAGTTGCCTCAGGTCAACCAGTTCCCTGACCTAATTCACTTATGCGCTGTGTGCTATGATCCTATGCAGAGGGTTGTGCTCAATCCTGAAGGTGCAGTAGTGTTTTTCATTACCCCTGAGGCCATCAGGGAGATGCTCCAGTTCAAAACCCAAAAGAAGTTGGTCCCCTTGTCCCTGCTGGACCTAATCAACCAAGAAGCCAAGATACTGACAGAAGCACAGATCCTAAAGCTGAATCAACTGTTTATCAAAAACTCTGACACAGTGCTGCACCCTCCCATTTTTTACGGCTACCTAAATCAGCTGGGTCTGGACTTGGCATACATGATAAGCTCAGTGTTGGGATATAAATCAATGGAGTTTATTGAGGAAACTGTTTTAGTGATGATGACAATGTTTTCCCCCGGAAAATCCCCCATTTGTTATGATTATGCCTCATATATCTCCGACAAGATTCATGAGCAATTTCTGCACTTGTCCAAAGAAAAGGTGTTCAGATACACCTCATACATTTATCATCTCATTCTATACCACCAACATGAGAAGTTCTCCTTTGAGATCAAGAGAACTGATGCAGCAGGCAACCCTAGATCAGCGGTATACTAGACCTCAGTCTTGCACATCCTTGCATACTCTCCATACACATATTTTGAGTTCATAGACTTGTTCATCCATCCAGCTATGTCTCTCTTCCTAACCTCACCACCCCCAAGACTCTCTGATGAGATGCAGAGGATTCTGCAACTATCCAGTGCCTACAGCTTTACCAGCACTACACTGTGATCAGAATATATGGGAGTCAGTTGCGCCCATGCAAATTGCACAAGTATGTGCCTATGAGACTCTTTGCCTTAGAATATTTCAGGCAATTTGGCAATGCTGATCAGGTGCACTTTGCAGGAAGAGGTAAAAAGGCACAGCTCAAAGTTAGAAACCAACTTGGCCACTTTGTCCTAAACAAAAGAGAAGGATGGAAAGAGGCAGACAGGATGTTAGAAGGCCTTGGCCTAAAACAAAGCTTCCTGTGGAAGCCCTATGACCCTAACAACTTCATATCCATGAAAAGGCAGAAATGCAAACTCTCTGGCTATGAGCATGTAAGCTTGCTCCACATCCAAAGACATGCTAATCAACCAAAGTGGAGAAGAAACACACTGGAGGAGCCAGTCACCCAAGAAGAACTAAATGAAAGAGCTAGAAGGCATTTGTTAAAAATGGCTGACTTAGAATGTCCTTCTCAGGTGCTTTCTCTGCCAAAGCCCCAAACAGGAGTTGCTGCTTCATCTTCTACAACGCAGCAAGAGGCAGTGCAAACAACAGATCAAGGGCAGAGCAAAGGCAAAGAAAGGGTCATGGAAGAACAACAGGGTCAACAGGATCAACAACAGCAGCCCGAGCAAGATCAGCAAGGAGATCAACAAGGTCAGGGAAAGCAGACAGGAGAGGCCCAAATGGCCACCCAAGAAAAGACAACACCAATGGCGCCTCCAAGACAGGATTCTATAGTTGATTCCTCCATCCTCCAAACCCCTCAAAGGGAGGATATTAGCAGAAAGAGAGAGAGGGATACTCCCCTCACTGAAACATCAGAGAAGAGGCAAAGGCTAAATCCCTTCTCAGAGGAGGAGATGCCAAGTATGGAGGCTTCTGCTAGCTCCATACAACAGGAGCAAGATAAGGCAGCATTAGGAGAGGTGAGCTCCTCAGGGCAGCAGCAGGGAGCAGGTGCAAGCATAAAGCAGCAATTCAGGGATGCCAAAAGAAGGAGTGAGCCAATAAAAATTCGGCTCTACAATCACCTGCTAAACATGGCTCCTCCAAATCAACAAAGGCTCATGTCTGCATTTGATGTGCAGGAGGGCAAGATGACAATGAGCCACTTCACTCCAATAGTGCAGCAACCACAAACGGCTGCAGACTACATCAGGACTAATCTAGAGGTCCTGTCAAAAGACATCCACCCAATGGATCGGATTGAGCTTCACAAGCAGACGGGTGAGATGGTCTATGCCACTTTGGAAGATAAGACCTTGATCAACTACAGGCTACAAAATAGCCTAAACAACACTGCAGCACAGCTTGAATTGGAGAAGGCATCCTCTCAAGCTAAAGATAACAGGATCAAGGCCTTGGAGGAAATAATAATAGAGTTTGGGCATGACCCCAATGATGTTAAGGCTGTGCAACAAGTCCTCAAGTTGAGGGATGCTGATATGGAAGCAATAAAGAAGAAATTGAAAATCCCCCCAACTCTCCACCCACAAACGGATGAGGTTGCCCAGCAGAGGCAAGAAAAGGATGCAGCTTCCTTATTAATGACATTATACAAGGAGCTGATCCAAACACAAGAAAAGCTGCAGGAAACAGAAGCCACATTGGAAGCAGCATTACAGCAGAAGGAGGCAGGGCAATCTTCCAAGCCACCTCCAGAAACAATAAACCTTGAGGAAACCCTTCAAGACACTCTCCCTCCAAACCAACAAGTGCAACAAGAAGCTCCAGATACCACAGCACCAGCCACCTCAGCACCAACAACAGAGCAGGCTGAAAGCCTGGACATGCAGAAGCTGAGGAAGGAAATACAGGTACTAGAGTCCCAGATGTCTGAGCTCAGCCAAGCCCAATACAATCTGGCAAAGATAAATAAGAAATATGATAAATCAAAGCAAAATGTGGCTGAGAGGGAAAAGGGAGGTAAAGGCCCTGAAGAAGAGGATTGCAGAACTGGAAAAGGAGCTCACCTTGGAAAAAGTGACAACAGAGCTCAAGAGGGTCATCTGGACCACCATTGGCCAGTCAATAACAAACCAGTGGGAATATATTGAGGCCATATATGAACAAGTGGCACTCATTGGCAGAGCACGAAAAGAAATGCAGAGGGCAAGGGCATCTCTAGGCAATATGCCTGAGATTGCCCCCAAGATGATAGAAGTGCTGAACTACAGAACAAGTTCCCAGCTGGTAAGAATGGGGATTGGGAACAGGACTGAGACTATCTCCTTAATCAAAAGAGTCCTGACCATGAGAAGCCTGATTCAGACCCTGGACAGAAGGATCCGGGACATGCAAGCCGATATTAACAAATTTCAGAACAGGTTTATGGCTCTGCAGGAAAAGGGGCTCCCCAGCCTATTAGATCCTTCAGGAAAATTACTCTCCCATGAGAAATATGTCAAGAGAGTAAGCAGTTTTGCAGCAACACAGATTGCTGATGCACCTAGTACATCTTTAGAAGCTGGCCCAGTAACAGGGCAGGTTCTTTTTGATAGAGTAGATAATTTATTCTTTATTAGAAATGAAGTTGCACATTTATTTAATGATCCCCCTCACTTTTATAAGTATACAGAAGCTGATGAGACCATGGGGTCAATTTTGAAACATCAGTTGCCTCCGCCCGATACATGGCAGGAATTGATAAGATTACTGTTGAACCAAAGTCAGTAATCGCGATTTTTTCCTCAGCAAACAGTTTGAATCTCATACACAGCAGGACAAAGACACATTAGCAGGTATGAAGACGCTGAGCCAAGTCAGCACAGGTACACGGCCACAACAACAACATCAGCAGGCACAGGTGGCAGGGCCGAGAAATCACAGGAAGTTATAGCTGCACAAACACATCATTTCAGCAGTTATGTTAAAGCCGCTCAACCGACTCCGTGAGCCCCAAAGGTCAAAATTACTCTGACAGGAGTTAAGAACCTTTATAACTCATTTAAGATTGTAATAACTTCTCATCTACAAGGCCTATACGAGTGAAAGAAGATATTTTCCCCCTCAGATGACTCAATGCCTGAGATATTTTGTAAAAAACTTATATTCCCCCTCGCATTTGTTAGCAGAGGTTGGACTCCGGATGTAAGAAATCTCTTGATATCTACTCTATTACTCTTCTATTGTAAATTCTCAGACAACTAATACAAAGGACGATGGGATTTCCCAAAGCATTGTGTCTCTGATATCTGGCTATTGTATGGCTGAAAGTTGCAGGATTCCTGTGTATTCCATGACTCAATAAGTTTTCTTGTTATTCTCTGTTATATATATGTTTGCTATACTTTCATATATCTTTCATGTTTCCATGTACTCAATATCTAAATAGCAAGGAAAAGGAATATTTCAGGACTTAATCATTGATTACCCTGAGCTCAATCCAAGCTATTTCATATGTTTTCTACAGTTATGGTATCGAAAGAGTAATTCTTAAATGCTACCTTTCACACTATATCATCACAGTAATCTATTATTTCAGGAATTCAAGTAATTGCTCCTAAGTAATAGACATCTTTCCCAATACCCAGCTTAGTGAAGAATTCTTAAATGCTCTTTGCTAGTTGTTTCCCATTTCACTCTCACAATTACAGTTTGTTTTATGAAATACATACAGGCCCTGCAATTCCAGCTGCACTTAAGCCAGGATCATCAAGGAAACAACAGCCACAGACCCCATTGCCCAATGGATTAGTTTTGCCTGCAGACACACTCTAAAACTATCAGAAGCATCCTCCCAACCAAACATAAAAAAAAAAACAATCAAACATTCACTTCATAACTAGCCTAAAATTCCATTAAAACAGTGACAAACTTTACAGAGAGAGCCCTCTCTGATTACAGCTAGGCTAGAAGCCGTAGTCCAAAGATTGGTTAGTGGTTACCCCGGCCGTATTCCCTTGGGAGTCATAGGGAACAACCTGGGTGTTAACATAAATGGCGACTCCACTGGGGACCTTCAGGATCTAGAGGTAACTGCATATCTACCAGGAATTGCTCTTAAAATCTGAACATCAGTTAAGAAACCTTCAAAACTGCTCCCATACAAATATCTTCAGTCTTAAGGTAGAGCTGACTCAGATATCCTTTATACCCAATACAGATACACAGAATCCTTTTAACCTCCTATCCAGTCCTTGCTATCTAAATCTTTCAAAAAAAACTTAAAAAGGACTAGCTTAGAAGCTGGCTCCCAAGAAGAATCTTCGGTACACTAGGTCTAATCCTGACCCCAACCCTCCTACTGTCTTCGAAAATCCCAATACAATCCCCAAACTAATTAGGAATCAGCAAGAACAAGATAACCGTGCTGACCTTAATCCAGAGACAGATCACCCTAACCCCATCCCCACTCCAATCAAAGTCCTATTTCGTTCTACCCCTAATTCCCCTAGCTCTCCATCAACATCTCAAGGCTCCCCATCCACTTCCTCCTCTCCTGCACACGTTCCCTTGACCAGCACTCTAAATCCCTCTGTGCCTATTACCCCTGTGGTACCCACTGTTCCTTTTGTCCCAGTTGCCTTTATCAACCCCCAAAATCTTGTGAATATGGCTATGAGGTATGCACCTCTGCAACTACCTGCCAATCCTGTGGCCTTACCTCAAGATTACCAGGCCAAAATCTCATATTTTGACTCCACTGGCCCCTATTCAGCCATTCAACATGCTAAGAGAATGCAAGATCATTTTGAAAATTATGAGATAGATGATGACACTGTGAGGATGAGAATATTTGTCCAAAGCTTAATAGGGGATGTGCGAACCTGGTTTAGATCACTTCCTGCAAACAGCATCACCACCCCTGATGAACTTTACCAATCCTTCACAAATAGATGGGAGAAAAAGAAGGACCCTCTACATATACTTGGTGAATATGACATGATTAAAAGAGGTCCTCAAGAGACAGTTTTGGAATACTGTGCTAGGCTTAATAATGTATACAATGCAATACCTCAAAACCTAAGACCTCCCCCGGATTTGGCCTTATATAAACCAGATGGATTTGACCCAGACATGGCTTACCAACTAAAAGAAAGAGCCCCTCAAACCCTTGAAGAAGCTCAAAAGGTTGCTGTAACAGTTGAGGCAAACCTCATTGCTAAGAGGAACAGGGCTAAACTAGAAAAGAGAGTTGCCTTTAAGGAGGAACCCTCAGCCTTTGACCAAAAATTAGATGCAATAATCTCTAGTATGAAGAGGTTGGGTGACAGGGTAGAGTCTGTGGAAAGAAAATCTTCATGGGAGGCACCATCAAATAATCCTAACAGGAATCCAAACTTTAGGAGGAACCAAAATCCTAGTGGGGGCAAAGCCAACAATGATCCTGAGATAAGGCCTCCATTTCAAGAAAACTATGCTGAAACATCCACATCAGAAGAACAAGTGGATGATACCCATATCCACCTAATGGGTCTTGATGATAAACACCAAGTCTTCTTAAGTCAAGAGGATCATGATGAAGAAGACAGTAAACAGTTTCAAACAAAGTCAGGAGAATCATTTGATTTCAAACAAGGCTATGACACAGCTATCTATGAAGTCCATAAACAATACAAACTACGAAGCAGGATTGTAAACATAACACAACCTGAGAAAACCAAGGATAGACTACAGCCCAAGAGTACCATAGTAATCAAACCGATGAATGCAACTGATTCACTTACTAAGGAAGTAACCATTGAAGAAATCACTGAGCAAACACCAAACCCTCCAGCTACATCGTCTGTACATTCCAACCCAAGCAAAAGGCCTGAAGAAGTAATGGAGAAACATAAGCCCCACAATCAAGAGGAAACCATACCAAATAAAGAAAGGGGGCTCACCCATAACACTAAAATCCAAACTGAGAAACCTTTTGACTTGGAAGCCGAAATTGGAAAACTAAAAATAGCCATCCCTCTGGCAGAGTTAGCCAAAAATGAAATCTACAAACAGCAGATTGAGAGGTCTCTCCAACTTACTCAAAACAAGGACAATGTCAATGTGGACAATGTCAATGTGTTGGATGACACCCCCGAATTACTGTTTGGCCCAGAGGTTGATGGAAAAATAGCAGGCTCAGGAGTTCTACCCTTTTATGTCAGCTTGCATATACATGACAAGATATTACACAATGCAATGTTTGACTCAAGCGCATCACATAACTTAATGCCAAAATCTGTCATGGAAAGGCTGAATTTAGATATTACCAGGCCATACAAGGACCTCTTCTCATTTGATTCCAGCCAGGTCAAGTGTCTAGGCCTGATAAAAGACTTATGTGTATCCCTGGTCCAATACCCAAACAAAACAATCTTGATGGACGTCGTTGTTGCTGATATCCCACCCAAATATGGGATGTTATTATCAAGATCATGGGGAGCTAAACTTCAAGGGTCTCTTCAATTAGACATGTCTTATGCTACCATCACTGTCTTTGGTCAACCCAAGAGATTGTATAGAGAGTCTCTGATGAAATACATGGTCAGCACTACAGAGAAGCCTCAAAACTTCCCCATATATGTTGTCCATTCTGACATAGACTCATATATCCTTTGCAATGACAAGATAGGTAACAACAACAATGAAGAAACTCAGATAACTAAAACAAACCAGCCTGCTGGTCAAGGAGATCCTGACATACAAACACTGGTTGAGTCAAACAATGCAAATATTCAAGATTACAAAACAAATAATAGTGAAACCAGGATATCTAAACAGGATCAGAAGTCAAATAAACAAACTGCTCCTCAAGAAACTAAAATAGTCCCACCAAGTGAGAAGGATGCCATGGAAGCCAAACTAAAAAAATAGCCCATACTCCAACTCACAAATCCAGGCCATAGGGACATTATTCAAACTCCCCTGAAAGAGGAAACTCTATGGTTCCTAGAATTTGATGGGTCAGTTAACAAATTAGGGGCAGGAGCAGGAGTGTGGGTGCACAACAAACAGAACAGCCATGTAGAGGGCAGAGCCTACAGACTAAACTTCAAATGCACCAACAACATGGCTGAATATGAG
>APFE030738998.1:109609-131227 GCA_000404065.3 Pinus taeda | reverse complement strand
CGCGTTTTTCTAGAAGGGTTGGACTCCGGATGTAAGAAATCGTTTTCTTCTCTGATATACTGATATTATAAGCTCTCAGACAGTTTAATACCAAAGGCAATGGGATTTCTCCAAAGCTGTTTGTCTCTTGTTCTCGTGGTGGTGTGTGGCTCAAAGTGACAGGATTCCTGTGCATGACATGGTTCAATAAGTTTTTCTCATGACTCTGTAATTTCATCTGTGTTTCTTGTTATTCCATATGTATTTCACGCTTTCTATACATTCTTAAAGCCAGATAGTAAGGAAAATGAATAGTCTCAGGATTTGGTCATTGACTACCCTGAGCTCAATCTAAACTATCTTATATGTTTTCTTCTGATACAGTATTTAGAGAGTAATTCTTAACTGCTACCTTTAATACTATGTCATCATTGTGTTTCGTTGTTTAAGGAATTCAAGGGATTGCTCATAGATAACAAGCCCCTTTCACAATATACATCTTAGGTAAAGAATTCTTAATTGCTCTTTGCTGGTTGTCTTCACCTCACTCTCACTATTTACAGTTGGTTCCATGAAATGCACACAGGCCCGGTAGCTTTTCCCCTCACCAAAACTAAGATTTCAAGAGGAAACAGTCCTAGACCCCATTGCCCAATGGATTGATCTTACCTGCTGATATACTTCAAAGAAATCAGAAGTATCCTCCCAACCAAACATACAAACAAATCAAAAACACATCTCATAACTAGCCTAAAACCCTCACTGAAAGCAGTGACAAAACCTTATAGAGAGAGCCCTCTCCGACTGCAGCTAGGCTAGAAGCAGCAGCCCAAAGATTGGTTAGTGGTTACCCCGGCCGTATCCTCTTAGGAGTCAAAGAGGACAACCTGGGTGTTAACACTACCATCAGTAGTTTCAACAAGATCGCTATTATCCAAATGGAAGCCATCTACATCACTAATTTGATCCGAATTTATATTTTAGAAAAATTGATTACCCAAGTGAAAATATTCTTCTAATTGCATATGTGAATATGGATAATTTGGAAAAATCTCACTAGTAACCTAGATAGAATAATTTTCTTCATGCAAAATTGAGAATGATAAGGAGTGGAATAGACACTTAAAAAGTTGTTTACGTTATTCTTCATCATGGATGACCTTACTAACTTATGTCAATTCAAAGTCCAACTCATTAGATGATGAACTTGAAGAGCATGGATTATCTTCATCGCGAGTTAATGCATTACAAAATGTAGAACACAAGGGATAGTTTAGTGAAGAGGAAGTTTCCATAATAAATCATCTTTAACCAAAACAAATTCAATATCTAAATATTTTGAAACAATGTTTTCTTGGGAGACTAAAAGATAAAAAGGTGCACTTGGAAAACCATCATTACTTACAATAACAAAGTTAGAATTAACATAAAGAAGGTTGTCCAAGATTTCAGACTAATTGAGAAAATTAACTTCATTTGATTCATCATCGAGATTTCTAGTTTCAAAATCAACCAAGGATGGGAGAACATTATCTTGAAATGGATTATTTTGAAAGAGAGAAAAAAGATCAAAATATTCCTCACTTTCCTACTCCCCTAGCTATGAAGAGTGACTACCTTGCACTTGATCATTGTTTGGATACAGAAGAGACTGATCAAGCAAATCTAGGGGTAAGGGATCATGAGAAAAAAATGATAGAGGATGACAAGAATCCAAATCATATTTAAGGCTAGGGTTATGAGTGTTAATACCATATTGAGAAATCAATAGATTAGGCTTCACCTTGGGCTCCATGAACCATTCCAAGGTTTACTCCATTGGATTTGAATCATGGATTAGTAATTTGATTTGTAGGTTTCCCAACTTGATAATTATCACAAGGAGGCACCTAAATTGGTACTGGAAAATGAGGAGGATAGGGAACAAAAGGAATAGTAGGTTCCACCTCTGGAATTAGAGGTGTCTCACAATTTCTGAAAGTTTGAAGAATAAGAACATATGGGAATTTATATTCACAATGTAAAGAGATCTTAAAAAATCTTTCAACTTCCTTTTAAGGAAATCCAAATCCAATTTTTCTCCAAGAAACTCATAACATAGGTGAAGGAATCAATTCTATCAATTGATTAATTAGGGTAGATTCTTAGTTGATCAATTATTTTTAAAATAGTTTCATAATCATATCTAATAAAATCTTGATGAAGGTCCTTGAGAAATTGATCAAATTAATGGATGTAAGTAGAAGGAAGGGTATGACACCATTTATTAACACGACCTTCAATAGTGAGGAAAAAAAGCACACGAGCAATATTTTCATCATCAATTTCATAATATTCACAGAATTTAAGAAAATTTGAAATGTACTCAGCTATGGATGTTCCATCCTCACTATAAAATTTTAATTGAGACAATTCATAAAGAGTCTCATCGAGGATGAAGGTTGGCCATCATATGAATCAGAGAAACACCCCAAGAATATGATTTAAGGATTAGCCATTAAAGATAAGAGATTCAACACAAACTCAAAGGGCACAACTTTTTATATGGAACTCGTTCTAGCGCTAGAATGTTGATAGTGTTGGATACTTCCAACATACAAGGGGTCTCCCCAATGTGAAGTCTAAATTAGACCTTCCAGCATTTAGAGTAGGAGCCCCATCCGGAGTATCTACCCAACCACCATAACACAAAGGTTCATCTTGGTTTCAACGAATAACATAAGATATTATATACACAAACCTTGAATATGAAAGTAAGTTGACATTGTGAAACATCAATTGGAATGTGTAAAAGGAGACTTTCACAAGGGGAGGGAAAAAAATGAGCCTCTAGAGGGAAAGTAACAGTATTAAACTAAGAGAGAAACATGAGAGCATAAAAATATTCATTAGCAAAATAATTCACATAAAGATGTTAAAGTGAATGCAATAAGCATTCAACAAGATGAGTACTGAAACCAATGAAATAGTTCAATCTCTCTAGTACATTTGAACACGACATATACCATAAACATCCAAACAATAGTCCTAAAAAATTTATGATACATGCATGCAAATGTGTTGGCTAAGAGAGCTTCAATGTGGTGAAAGATCCAAGTACACAATTACAATGATGAGACACTAGTTCCAATAGTGGAACATTAAGTCACTTCTTTCTTCTCCAAAGAATGGTTTTCTTTGTTATGCCAAGTCTTCTTTCCATTTCAGTCAATGATTTTCTTCATGTCTCCGATAGCTCTCTTTTGTTCTTGTTCTATGTAGTTGTTTCTTTATGCTTTCTCCTTTCTATATGTTATTGAGCATAGCCTTGTCACGATGAGATGGTACTTCTCTGAATGAAAATCATTCATGATGTGGAAACATTAGTTTAAAACATCTATCCTATCACTACCTAGCTCATGGAATGATCTACTCATGATAGGCATGTGAGAGGGTTAAAACAGGAAGGCTTGATTAGGAGGGAGAAATCAAACTCATCAAGGTTCAAAATAGACCTTCAAGGTGGACTTGTGTGCTCAAGCAAGAGAGAGATAACTCATGGGGCATAAGGGTGCATTCTGAAGAGAATAAGGATTGAGGCTTCGGGCACTCAAGGTGTACTTATGCACTCAAAGAGATAAAGAGGGTGCAAGGGCATACTCCTAAGAGAAGAAGGAGTGAAACTTCATGCCTTCAAGCCTTCAAGGTGCACTCATGTACTCAAGGAAAAGGAGGGTGCACTATCGCATGCCAAAGAGATGAAGGGAAATAATTCAAGCCTTCAAGGTGTTATCATGTGCGCTAAGAGGGCACAATTCTTCATGCCGAAGGAGTGCGCTCAAGCTTCATGTTTCGTGACTATGCCATGTGGTCAAAGGGAAGGTTGAATATTCATGCTTCATGAGTGTGACATGCACTCTAAGCCATCGTAATTCATGATGTGACATTTTATCTAAGAGGGAACATTTATTTTTGCCAAAGGAGTGCACTCATAGTCTTGAAGTGCGCTCGTAGTTTTGAAGTGTGCTCAAGCTCTTAGAGTGCACGTTTTAAGGATATAAGGTACTTGTTTGTGCAAATTGTAGATTTTAGGGGAGAGAAGGTCCTTGTTCTTTTGAAGTGTTCTTTTTCACTGAATGTTTGAAGTTTTCTTTGTTTTTTCAAAGTTCACTAAGGCATGGAAGGGAACAATTATCTCCAGTAGTGGCTATTTGTTAATTTGGAATGCACTTTTCACTAAGGGAGGAACCACAAGGCTAGGCGGCTTATCCTTAGGAAGTAATAATGCACTATGAGAGGGAGGAGGCCTTATAAAATACTTGGTGCACACGTATGGGAGGAAATATGGGTCAATGAGGCTCATGGTAATGTTGTGCCCATTACATAGTAAGAAGGATAATGCCTCTACAACTTGTGCTAAATAGTAGGACCACGAAAGGGCTTCGAAATGGCTAAGTGTGAGACCAATAGTGTAAAAGAGAGAAATGCATTCGATAGCAAAGCGACACTTATAAAAGTTAAATAAATTGAAGGAAACACATCCTAGAGTGAAGATAACAGATTATGTCACTTGTCAAGGAACAAAATCCAAAAGTGACAACCACAAAATTGAAAGCGACACTTATGAACATAGAGGCACGCAAAAGTGACAATTGAGAACACTCATAGAAATAGAAGTAAAGTCGTAACCAAGGTGAGGGAGACTGTCAATAAAAGTCCACATTGACTATTGACATGGGTTAAACATTGTGTTATCACTTAGGGAAAACCATGGCTACGGGAAATACCCTAAGGTAACCTCAGAACCTATTTTAGGTTGAAAGTTAGCCCTTCCACTTGAAGAAGGATCTCTCCATAAAACGAAACTATCCTATGGTCACTATTGTAGAAATTTTTCTGCAATTGAGTTCAGGTGGCCAGATTTAGATCTATGGATAAAATTTGTTAGGTGGTTTTCAAAACATACCATTGGGCATGGAGTCTAGTTATTAAACAAATGATATTACAGATCCAATCAGTAAGCTATACAAAGCATGGAAGAAACAAGTCATTTGATTGTTCGGGAAATTGGAAGAAAGACGAACGTGATGAAAAATAGTTTATAAATGACTGGAACAACAGATACTAATGGCTAATAATAAAAGAGAGGAGCCTAAATGAAATCCAATCTTAGAAAGTAACATTCTCAGACATGACAGAAATTTTTCATAACAAAGAAATACAGACAAGGAAATGCAACACATGAGTTCCTACAAACTCCTCAAAAACTGTAAACATATTCAGGATTACTCAAATATATTAGACTACAAATATGTTTTTCAATTAAATTCCAACCCTGCTTCATTCTTCATAAAATTTTATATTACTTACATTAATATTTGCCAATAGTAGTCACCATACTAATTACAATAATTTGAGATATCTAAAATATATTTCAAGTTCATGCATGTAAAATACAAAACTTAAAGAAAATTATATATTTCCTAGAATAACTATAGGAAAATATGTTGATGTTTAGGTAAAGAAAAATATATTGTTAAACATCCTCCCTTGGAAATAGAACAGGTCCCTAAATGGTAGGTCAACATCCTAGCTGGAAAAATAGGTCGCTCTATAAATTAGGCCCAAAACTCCTCCAAAACCGATTTTCTGTTCACCCTTATTTTCTTCGACTCCACTATAAAAAAGGTGATATTGTGGATTTCAGCTTTACTAGTTTACTATTTGCAATTTTCGTTGACAAGATTACTATCAACATTTTTATTTTCACTTGTTTTCAAAACGACTAACAACCAAGAAGTCAATATTTCCTCCTGTTTGAATATTGTTGACAACGGATATGTCAACGCTCCTTGTTCGCCCAAAAATTGTTGCCAGGAAGACTGTCGACCTTTTCCCTGTATCATTTTCATAAATCAGCACACACATTTTTCACCCCAAAATAGTTGACACTAGCTTTTCCAACCTTATTAAAAATGTTGACAACGGGAATGTCAACTCTCCCAACTATTATGTTGCATGCAAAAGCTATAAGGCCGAATGTCAGCGATAATGTGAAAATTTTGTTTCATAAGATAGGTAAGCAGAAATTCTAAGTTTAATACCCAAGCATATTAGCTGATGGTACTACTAACCTTGAGCAATAAATTTACCTTCTCCAGTCTCTTCTTTTTAATCTGCCTTGTCTCTATGGGTCCCCTTTTCATAGTTTCTCTTCTCCAACTCTTCCTAGAGCCTATAGCCTTCTTCTTCCTATTAATATTAATGTCCTTTATTGGCATGTTGTCAACATCAATCACCTCCTTAGCTAACTCTGGGTTAGTTCAGAGTTTTATCTTATATCTTAACTAGTTAGTTAGCTTGCTGTGTCTATTGCCATGCTTGGATACCTTAAGTAGTGGCTCCTCCTCTTTACTTTCCACCTCTAGTTCTTTGCCCTTAGGGTCCTCTATTTTAGTTGTGTCTGTAGGGGAATTTTTGGAGGGTGGATTTGTAGCATGGGAAGAGTCAACTTCAACTTGTGGGTTCACAGGGGGTACATGTTCTAGTTTATAAAGCTAGGGACTTTTCCTATGGTAAATCTTAGGGATCTTCATACTAGATGAGGTAGATGAAGCTCCTAAGTTTTCTTGGTTAAGAGGGGGTTCAATAGGAGCTTGATTTTTTTTCCTTCTTTCCCTTTTTGGAAGTCTGTGGTCTACCTCTTCTTCCCTTAATGGGTTGAAGTTGAAAACCTCCCTTGAAAATGAAATGACTCCAAGTCTTTCCTATCTTGGCTAGTTGGTTATCTATTATCAGTTTTATCAGGGCTTTTTGGTATATAAAATGAAAGGAAGGATTACTATGGGACCTGAACCTATATGCCATATGTTTAATTCTTTCTATCAGATAAAAACATGGATTGATCCTAATCTCACCAGCAAGATAAGCGAGAAAGTAAAAATGGTAAAGTTTCACTCGATTATATCAACCTTCACACGTAAAATATTGTTGACAAAGGCGTAGGAGGACATGCCACTAGTCCTACAACCACTCCTTTTGAACTCCAGCCCTCCAAGTTTTCCCTTTCAATTCTTCATTGAAGAAGAAGGGGACATTAATCCCAACCAAAATGTGACTGTGAAATATTTTATCACCACTCACTGCTAAGGTCGTGGCCTCAACAATGGATTCATTTGTAACTTCAAAAGACAAACCTCCCACCTCCACATGGTTCCCAGCGAACCCCTACGCAAAATACTAAGCCACAAGGTTGCAGTAGTCAGAACAATGGTGGGAGAATTCGTTCCATCCTATCTATTGGAACAATTGGAGGATTTGGGGGTAAATATCTAGCAAATCTAGTGCCTTAGGCTCAGACCAATTCATTTTACCCCCTCTCCCCATTTTGTTACGTGGTATTCCCAAGATTTGATCCTGAAACTCTATAAACAAAACAACTCCCAATACCAAGTGTAACGGATCCCGAGCTAACATCAACCAACTGCTTATGGGACAAGCCAAGGTAACTTAACATATGGTTGAGGTAAATAAGGTGGCAAGTGAATTATCATGTCATTCCAGGTTATGATTACAAATAAAATTTATATCATATGATAAGATTTTGTTAAATGACCTTTCACTAATTACAACAAATGAAAAATGATTAACCTAGTACTTTTACCCTTTCGAAAACAAGGGAGACGCATTTAATCGAAAACATAGACGTTGACATGGTCACCCAATCATTACTTTTTAAATTTGAAAACTAGTTTTGGCGCTAACAATTGGCCTGTCAGCCAAAATGAAAAATGCTACTACCCTTGTTGTCGGTGAATTTATTCACAAGAACCTATTGGATTTCCAAAAATGTTGATAGCCCTGCTATCAGAATTTTCCTAGTTTATGACAATTTAAATGCTGACACTGCAATTGTTAGCATTTACTAAAAAAATTTAAAAAATTGAAATTTATTGTGATAGCACATCTTATAGGAATTATCTTGATGGATGGTGCTGTTAGAGTCGGTCTGTTCAGCCCTCCGTCATAGATCAAAAACTCTTTGTTGCATTTTATTTTAGGTGTCCCATTCTGCTTGATCACCTGCATTCCATTTAGGAGCATCGATCCTCTAACGGAAGGGTCTTGTCCCCATACTTCACTCATGTCATTTACCTACTGGTTGATGTCTGTTCATAAAAACAGAAGCATATACAGTGTTCTTTTCATTAAAATTTGCAAAATGTTGTCTTTAGGGTTTCAGTGTCAAGTAGGTCTAGGGTCTCATTAGGATTTTGTCAATAAATGCTTCAGAGTGTCTGAAAATCACCATCAAGCCATGAGGATGTTCCTAACAAGTTTTCGTTCCATAAGTTTCATCACCAATAATGCTGAGAATGATTCTTCTTCAAAACTCTATTTTGAAGTAGAAATCATTAAAATTGTTGTGTAATAAATATGTAATTTTTCAGTTCTACAGTTTTTCAGTGCAGCCTTGGTCATCCTTTGCCAAATTCCATGTCAGCCATCCGACCAAAAAATTTCCAATAGTTTCATCATGCCAATCAAAAAATTCAAAGGAAACAACCAAAAAACAGAGTTTCTATTAAAAGTGGAAAGTGCCAAAGTGTAAACATTACAAAAATGGGTTTGACAAAAGAAAAATAAAAATCCATGGCTATATGAGATATTTTCCATTTTTCAAGTTCATTTGCATGCCAAGACTGAAGAGCAAGCAATTCAAAGCAAGTTTGGTGTACAAGTGTGAAATTGGGTGACATTGGAAGAAACTTGGCAGGCGCGGCGGATAGAGCAGGTGGCGTGGTGCACTGAGGAGGCGCAGCGCACTGGGAGCGAACGCATAGTGCAAAATAACATGGGCGCGGTGCACTGGGAAGGTGTGGTGCATTGGGTATGCGGTGCGGCACATACACTTAAAGGCCCGAAACTGTTAACCTTTGCTCCAAATTGCCAAGAAATCACATGGATTTGCCAGGTAGAGCCTCAATCATTCCATTTCATTCAAATTTGTGCTATGATATGGTGATTGATAAATGGTGATAGTCTAAACCCTACCATGTCAAAGTTCTCATATAAAGATGGCTGCCTAGGGTTTTAAAAAAAAATTGCCACCAAGTTGCTCTTTACATCACTGCCTTCTCCCTTATTCAATTTCTCCCTAATTTCATTCTTCCCTACCCCCAAAATTAATAAACCCCTATCCCTAATTCCCTTCCACACATTTCCAAATGTAGAAACCCCAAACCCTACCCTATACATAAAACCCCTCAAACCCTCCTACATTTCTCTAACAAAATTTGTCCCTAATCCCTTACTTTTTCCCCCTTCCTAACAGTCCCTTGTTTCATTTGTTTTCCCCTTGGTGGCAGAGTTCAAGCACATCACTAAAGGGCAGTCAAAACAGTTTCATTCACCAGCATCTATTTCTCCAAGGCAGTTTGTATAGTATCAGTTATGTCATTCGGTCATTCATCCGATTATGAAGTGGAGACCCAAAGTGACTCACCCATGGAGGGACATGCACCCCGGAGGCCTCATAAAAGTGGCAGACATGTTAGAGAAGAACAGACGACCCTTACAGAATTGCAGGCTTGCCCTCTTGCCGTCTGTTATTTCCAGTTTCAGTCATGTTATGAATTTTGTGAGAAGGTTGCTACTGTTCAAGTCCATCATGAGTTGGCTCGCTTATTTGTACTGCATTTACATGGTGATTGAGTTACTTTGGCTAGTGTCACTTTCACACTTACACCAGATTCTATCTCATTAGTAACCAGCATACCTAACATTGGAGAGCTATGGAACAAGAGGTAGAAGATTGACCAGCAGAATTATGAGCCATATATTAAATCCAGTTTCTTGAGGCAGTTAAAGAGAGTGTTCCCTTTCCGATATCTCAAAGATGAATATGCTCCACTAATGAAATTAATCATGAAGTATTTCAACTGTGAACGTCGTTTCTCCCGATTATATGCTTATCACATTAGGTTTCTCATGCATTTCACCCGGGTATGGATGATGAACATCCCATATTTCATATGCCGAAACATAGAAAGGATGACCGTCCTCGTGAAGCACAAGTCCCCTCAGTAACAGTTCAACAGTATTTGCCATTTTACTCTCATCAAAATTTTGGTGGTTCATCAGCTTGGATTATAGGGCATCACTTGGGATGATTTCATCTCTCGTGACTTTTTCAGAGCTTCAAAGGGACCTTCAGTAGTTGGGCATGAGCCTGGTGGACCTTCTCATCAGCATGAAGGCCATGATCCACACACCGCTACTATACCAGTTTCCATTACTTATTAGAAGTGCACCAGGTAGTTATTTGCAGCTCCAAAGCGAGTGTTATATCCACCTGGTGTGGAAGGGGCCTCACTTCCGACATCCGTACCACAGGTATAGGATAGAGGCAAGAGGCCAATGTAGGATGAGGGGCCTTCAGATGAGCGGGTCTTTATTCTTGTACAGGATGATGTTACAGACATGGGCCCACAAAATGCACATCTTAGAGAGATCATCTAGGAGCAGCAGATAGAGATCAAAGCCTTGTCCCTTGACTTGGAGAGGGCTAAGTGGACTATGAAATACTTGGAGCAGTGGAATAAGGAACTTGAAGATCAACAAGCAATCATGGAGTTGCAAAACATTCGCGAGAATCGCCAAGCTTCCCAAAGGAGGAGGATTGAGTTCACTACACTGGAGCAAGAGATTAATGATGATCGGGAGTCTTGGCTCAAGAGAATCAACATTCACCTGGAGAGACTACTGGAAAAGGACGATAAGGACAAAGCATTGTTGAGACACATGGTTTTCCATTACAGGGCACACAATATGAGTTCCAAGGCACGAATAAGGAATCTAAAGGCAAAATTGAAGAAGGCAACAAAGAAGCAAAAGAGGAAAAAGGAGCATGATCGTCTTCAGATATTGGCCGAAGCCTCTTTAGCCCAGCATGAAACTTGATAGAGAAGCTCCAGCCCAAATTTCAAGAAATTTGGAGCAATTTTTGCATTTTTGAAAATTTTTGCACTGAAAAACAGGTTTTGCCTCCCTATGCGTCGCGCCACGTGGCGCTCGCTTTTGCTAGAGGGCTCCAAATTTCAAAAAAATTATATTTTTGGATTTGGCATGAAAACTCATGATTGTTGGTGCATGGACAAGAAATTTGGGCAAGTTTTGAGCCCTCAAGAGGTCAAAAACACTCAACAAATGACCTCTCTGCCCCTATTTTGACACACAGGAAGTAGTCCTAGGAGATTGAAGTTTTGGAGGGGCAAATGGACACAAAATCGAAAAATTCCACTTGGGTTGGAAAGTAGAAAGGCAGGTCTTTCCAACGCACTTTCATGAGTGCAATTGGGACTTTGGGAAGGCCTTCCAATTCAGCTCCAAAGTGGCGTGATGCATAGATAATCAGGCGCAGCGCATAGAGGATTTTTGGCTTATTTTTCACTGTACATTTCAGAAATTCGCCCAGTTTTGACTAGTTTTGTTTTTTGATGTAATTATTGATCTACCATGATGTAATTGGAGGACCATGATGTAATATTGGCACATTTTTACTTGTTCTAGAGAATTCATTCACTAAAAAGGGAAAATTTAATGAATTAATCAGTTTCCTACCTTATAGAGGCAAGTTGTTTGATTGCCTAGATTTCAGTGCTTTGTTTAGAATTGGTTGAAACAACTCCTAGAATGATGAGATTGACCCCTAGAGGCATGGGAATGGGTTAGGATGGTCTACATCATGTATTTTCTGAGTCATTTTCAGGGTTGGACACTTGGGATTGCTTGGCGCATCATTGTACATTCTATCTCTACATTTTTGGCTAAGGAAAGACCAGGGTCTCACAGCATTTGTTGGGATCCATGTGGCTTTTTGTTTTGATGTTGTTTTTCTCTATGTAATTGTAAGTTCACTAATGTTTATGTGTATCATTTTCCCTTATTTTTTCTTCTGAAATTGAACAAATGAGTGACTAAGGTAGAATCCATTGGAATGTTATGCTCTGCCTTGAAATTTTGTTTAATTTTACATGTTTTCATCCCTTTGAGGAGGACTCTTGAGACCCTCTTGCCCTCCTTGGATCCTCACCGGTCTCATCCATCCATTCATTCCAATCTAAAGCATCAAACATTGTCTTCCTTGCCCCAATCAGAATTCTGCAAAAACTAGGCCTCATCCCAGGACCAAATTTGCCTTTCCCTTTTTCCAACAAAAACCCTCCAAAAACTCAAATTAAATCCTTGCACTTCATACCTAGCATAAGATTAATTGCTAAATCAGTCATCTCAAGCCCCATTTGATTATCTTTTACTGAGATTGACCCAGAGAGAGCCCTCTCCTATCCTCGTAGGGCTAGCTACGAGGCTGAGCGTGGTTTGATGTGGACCTAGAAGCTTACCTTTTCAGCCTTAGGTAAATCTAGGCTCTAACATAGTGGTGACTCCATTGGGGAAGTGATTTGATTTTTTGTTAGTATTATTCATTTTGAAACTATAGACGAAGTCTGAAGATTAGCCAGGTAGCCTTCGAAACGCTTTTTCTTTGCATTAGCGCAAGTAGATAAAAGCTACTTTAGTCAATCTCCGGTCTAGTCTCATTAACGGAAAATCTAACCTACAACCACCCCGGTGTATGTGATGATTCTAAGTTGTGGATGATAAGATTAGGAATTGATAGGTTGAGAAAGTTGTTTATGTCCCTTTGATCTTTTGAAAAAACACACTGGATTCAAGGAGATATACCAGAGCTAATCCAGATCCAAATCCTCCTCCTGTCTACGAAAATCCCAATTTAATTCCAAGACTTCTTCGTCAAGATAGTTCTAAGACTCCCATGTTCAAATCCTGTTCATGCCTTGCAATTTTCAAGTATCTTGAAGAGCTTGATTTTGATGCACATTTTGAGTTATCATTGTTTGAAACCAAATCCGAAAGTGTTGTTGGTTCCACAGTCTCGAATCCGGACTCTTGAAATTGAAAAATCCAACAAGTCCATTGAGAATATTATTTTAAGACAGCTCCAGACTGAAATTGAGGCTTCAAATATTGTTGATTTCCTAGAAGCTGCATCTGCCACCCTTGGATCTCCTGTCACAACATTCAACTCAAAGAGTCCCACCGAACCGCCCTTCATTCCCACTATCCCTGTGCATCCTATTGTCACATATCAAAATTCTGCAGTAAATTTGCCTCCATCTACTCCTTCTACATCCAAAATTGCTTCTCCTCTGCACACCCCACCTCATACACCTCACACATTGGCTGCACCTACTCCCCCAACATCCCCCAGACCCAATCCACCAAGAGTGATGGCTACCCATTTTGCACCTCTCGTGCTGCCTCAAGTTTTAGATGATATGCCCGCAGATTATCAAACAAAAATTCCTTTGTTTGATGGCACTCCTCATAGCATTACTGCTCAGCAACATGTGGACAGAATGGCAAATTTTTGTGACCTTCATGAGATCGATGCAGAAAATGTGACAATGAGATTGTTTGCACAGACATTTAGTGGTGAAGTTAGGAAATGGTTCAGATCCTTGCCCGCTGCTAGTATTGCTACATTGGACGATCTACAAAGACAATTCTTCGGATCCTTCAAGAATATGAGCATATCAAGCGAAATGTCAGTGAGTCCATTCAGGATTACTGCAATAGATTCAATTCAGTTTACAAAGTAATTCCTGATCATCTAAGGCCACCTGTGGGGCTAGCCATGATGAAGTTTATGGATGGTTTTGATGCTGACATGGCTTATCAACTAAGAGAGAGAGAGCCTACCACAATGGAAGATATGCAGAAGATCGCAGTCAGCATTGAGGCAAATCTGCTGGCCAAGAGAGCTAGAGCAAGAGCAGAAAAGAAGGTCACAATAAAAGAAGAGTTGTCTTCGATAGATCAATTACTTCGGAAGGTGGAGCAGATGTTTGAAAGGGTGAAACTTGATAAGCCTGAGCCACAAGTTAGAAATCCTAACTTTCGTGGCCAGCAACAGCCACAATATAGAATCAAACAAAGAGAATAGTGAACCCAAGCTCAGACAACCCAGCAACCAATACAGCCACCTCTACAGCAAAATTTTGTGCATGGACCAGAATCTGATGAGGAAGAGAATGTGATAGGGGAAGAAAATCACTTTTTCACTCCAGATGATTTGCCCATTTATATTACTGAAGAGGAGGAGTATGCAGAAAGTTCAGCTGTACACAAAGATGCAGATTTCATTCTAGCGAACGACACAGCTTTGGAAGAAGAATCAGATGAGTACCAAAGAGGTTATATGAATGCTTTGTCCGCCCATCAGTGACAATATTCACTTAGAAACAGAGATGTGCCTATTAACCCAATTCAGAAGAGGAAGGAAGCTTCAGCATCAAAGAGTGATTCACCTGTTGTACAAAAGAAAGGGAAAGAGGCAGTTGATCCTAATATCATCAAATCACCATCAGCAGAAAAATCAAATCAGCCAATTGGATCGAAGGAAAAGGAAAAGAAAGATGTCCCAATCAAAGAGGTAGAAAAGGTTTCAGCTTTTAGTTTAGAAAATGAAATTTCTAAATTGATGGTGTACATTCCCTTGACTGAAATAATGAGGAACAACAGTTATAGAGGGCAAGTTTCTAAAATTTTGAATTTTGATCCAATGTCTGATATGGTGAATGTCGAAGATGATCAACCCGAATTGATTTTTGGGCCAGAATTGAATGGTGAGTCTCCAAATAATGATGTGCCACCCTTTTATATCAGTTTAAGGTTGCATGATTTTGTGTTACATAATGCTATGTTTGATTCCAGAGCTTCCCACAATCTTATGTCGAAAGCTATCATGGAGAAGTTGGGTCTAGACATCACTAAGAAATACCATGATCTCTATTCATTTGATTCCAGCAGAGTAAGATGTATTGGGCTCATCAAAGATTTGGTTGTAAGTCTGGATCAAATCCCAATGAAGAATGTTTTGATGGATATTGTTGTGGCGAACATTCCTCCCAGATTTGGTATGCTTCTCTCCAGGTCTTCGCGAGTGAAATTGAATGGGACATTACAACTAGATTTCTCCTATGCAACGATTCCTGTGTTTGGCCAAATGAGAAAATTGTACTGGGAACAAAAAATGAAATACATGATTACAAGCAAGGAGAAACTGATTAATCATCCAATTAATTATTTACATATAGATCTAGAGTCTTTTGTTTTGTATTCAGATAGTTTCAATGATGTAGATAGTTAGTTAATTGAAGCAGCAAGTATTCCAGAAATAACAGAGAATTTCAGAGAAGTTTTAAGGAAAGAAGGACAAGAACAACAAAACACCGTTGAGCAATGAACTGAAGATAATGGATAGCAAGCAGGAAAAATAGAACTAGCAGAATTTCAACACTTAGAAGAAGATGAAGAGGGTTTGTGGACCATGGATTTCGATGGTGTAGTGGGAAATGATGGTGTTGGAATTGGTATTTGGGTATGCAATCCTCTCTCCGCTTCGAACAAAGTGCCTAGTAATGTGCGGGTATGTTCTTACAAGTTAGCTTTTGATTGTTCGAACAATGAAGCTGAGTATGAAGCTTTGATTGCTGGCCTAAAAATTCTAAGAAATTTGAATGCCAAGAAGATTGCAGTATACGATGATTCTGAATTGGTGATTAAGCAAGTTAAAGGCGAATATCAAGCTAAGCACCCACGGATGCGGGCTTACCGAAATGCAGTCCTAGATATCCTGAAATTGTTTTCAGATTATACCTTGACGCGTGTGCCTCGTATTCAAAATGGCATTGCTGATGCACTTGCCAAGGCAGCAAGTAGTTTGAAGATTCCAATGAACTCCAGTAATAAATTCGAAATCCATGTCAAGCATCACCCGACTGTCCTAGACAATCAGAGATATTGGCAAGTTTTCCAAGATGATGAGGAGATTGATGATTTTCTGCAAAACAAAGGTAAGTTTAAAGATACCTCAATTGATGCAGAACACGATGATGGTGAAGATGATGTGCAGATCAATGAAATGGAAGTGTTTCAGCTAAAGGATAACATAATTCCTAAAGGCTTGATCCCTTTAGAAGAACTCTTTGATCAAGATGACATAGCCCGTAAACCAACATTACAGCCAATAGAAAAGGGTGTTGAAGAGGTCAATATTGGAACAGCTACAAATCCAAAAATGGTAAAACTATCTAAAGCATTGCCACACAAGGTTAAAGCCAAATACATCAATTTGTTGTCATCTTTTGCTGATGTGTTTGCTTGGGATTATTCTAACTTGAAGACATATGATACCAATATAATTCAACACATTATTCCCATTAAGCCTCATCAGAAACCTTTCAGACAGAAGTTGGGAAGGCTAAATCCAAAACTTATGCCATCAATTGAAAAGGAGATAAACAAGTTGTACAAATCAGGAACCATTGTTCCCATCATATTTTCTGACTGGATCGCTAATCTGGTGCCCGTAAGAAAGAAGACAGGTGAGATTCGCTTGTGCATTGATTTTAGGAATCTCAATAAAGTTTCATTGAAGGACAATTATCCATTGCCCAAAATGGATCATATACTTCAGCGAGTAGTTGGAGCATCTCAAATGTCACTACTTGATGGTTATTCTGGATATAACCAAATTTTGGTCCATGAAGATGACCGGGATAAAACAACATTCACCACTGCATGGGGAACTTTTCATTACGCTAAAATGCCTTTTGGTTTGAAGAATGCGGGTGCCACATTTCAGTGGGCAATGGACTTGGCTTTCACAAATGAGAAGGATGTCTTTTTGGTTGTCTACCCTTATGATCTGACCGTGTTTTCCAAATCAGATGAAGAACACATGTATCATTTGAAAATTGTCTTTCAAAAGTGCAGAAAATATGGCGTGTCGCTGAATCCAAAGAAGAGCTTTTTTGCAATGGATGAGGGCAAACTACTTGGGCACATTATCTCAAAATATGGCATTCGTATTGATCCAGCACATGTAGAAGCGATTCAGCAAATTGATCTTCCTCGGAACAAGAAGGAGATTCAATATTTTAATGGTAAGATGATTTTTTTATGCCGCTTTGCGCCTAACCTTGCTAAACACCTAAGAGAGATTACAAACATGCTTAAGAAGGACAACCAAGTGAAGTGGACGGAAGAGGCTATAAAATCTTTCAATTTAGTCAAATTGGATCTTTCTTCAGCTCTGGTTCTAATTAGCCTGGACTTTACTCATGATTTTATATTGTTTTATTTTGCTTTGGAGCATACAATGGTAGTTGTGCTAATGCAGAAAAGAGATGAGCACGAAAGACCAATTGCTTTCTTCAGCTGAACTATAAGAGATGCAGCCTTGAAGTACAACATCATTTAAAAGCAAGCCCTTGCACTTGTAAAAACATTGAAAGATTTTTGGGTATATATTTTGCATTCTCATACTTTGGGTAGTTCCTAACGCTGCTGTCAAGGATGTTTTAGTGCAAATAGATCCAGAAGGAAGATGAGGCAAGTGGATTACATCTTTGTTGGAATACAATGTGGAGATAAAGCCCACCAAGCTTGTTAAAGGACAGGGATTGGCAAAGTTAATGGTTGAATCAAACTTGAACGTCTTAGACATAAATCTGATCGCTGCTATGTCCGACGAGAATGAGGAAGGTTTGTCAATTCAGGTATCCGAAATGTTTGTTCTTTCCCCGTGGTATTCAGATATCATATATGTGTTGTAGAATTTGTCACCACCACTCGGCATGACTAGAAACAAAAGTATAACTCTCAAATTAAAGGCTGCTAAGTTTTGCATTCTAAATTTTGCGCTTTATTGGAAAGATCCCGGTGGCGTCCGGTTGAATTTTTTGGTGGAAGAAGAAGAAAAGCAGGTCATGGAGGATTTCCACAAATGAGATTGTGACGGTCACCTTTTTTGGAAAACAATGACGAATAAAATTCTGAGAGCGGGATACTATTGGCTGACATTGTTTGCTAATGTATATAAGGTTGTCAAGGACTGTCATAAATGTCAGATTTTTGAAGGAAAGCAAAAATTACAGCCTTTGCCACTTAAGCCCATTAAGGTGAGTTCCCCTTTTCAGCAGTGGGGATTGGACTTTATTGGCGAAATTCATCCCGCTTCTTCCGGTCAGCATCGATGGATTCTCACAGCAACAGATTATTTCACGAAATGGATCGAAGCAATTCCCACCAGACAAGCTACGGATGCGGTAATTATTTCATTCCTTGAGAATAACATTTTGTCTCGTTTTGGTTGTCCGAATAAGTTAATCACTGATAACACAGCAGCTTTCAAATCAAAGAAGATGATTGAGTTTTGTAATAAGTATAAAATCATTTTGGGTCACTCAACTACCTATCATCCACAAGGAAATGGGTTGGCAGAGTCTTCTAACAAATCTTTAGTCAACATCATTAAGAAGCTGCTGGAAATAAACAAGAAGAGTTGGCATAAGAAGTTGGTCAATGCACTTTGGGCAGATCGGGTCAGCCAAAAGAAATCCATTGGTATCTCCCTTTGAGCTTGTTTATGGAGTTGATACAGTGTTTCCTACCTCTCTAGCAGCTCCAGTAGTTAAACTTCTTCAGGAGGCCAGCAGTGAAGAGGATTATATGCAGAGAAGACTAAATTAAATGATCTATTTGCAGCAGACAAGAGAAAAAGTTTTCCAAAACACATCAAAGTTGTAGGAAAGGATTAAGAAAATCTATGACAGAAAAGAAAAGGCAAACAAATTCCAATTGGAGGAAGTGGTGCTGAAATGGGATGCAAGGAATGAGGAAAAGGGTAAGCACAGTAAGTTCGAAAATCTTTAGAAAGGTCCCTTTAAAATTGCTGCATATTGTGGTCAGAATGCTTTTCTTCTAAAGGAGATGAACGGGGAAGAATGTCTAGGAGGGCCGGTCAATGGTCTGCTACTCAAGCAGTATCATTTCTCAGAGATTTTTTGCTGCTTACATTGTCATTGTATATACCATTTTAATTTCAGTTTCATTGCAAGAGTGTGCTGTGATCTTTTCTTCAGTTTGGGGCTCGAAGTGAAGGCTATAATTCTGAAGGATGATTTCAGCTTTGGTTTGAGTTTGTCGAGTCAGTCTTTGAGTCATTTTAAGTTCAGAATTGAGTCAGTTTGAGTCACGTTTCAGTAAATAAATTGAGTCAAAAGTCTTGTGTGGATTTCTTGAATTAATGGACTCCATAGCCCAATGGATGGAGGCACTACCTACTCTCCCAGAAGTTTGTTGTTCTTGGCACCTCCAAGGAGCTACCATCCCCATTGGAGCCAATGTTAGAGTCGGTCTGTTCAGCCCTCTGTCAGAGATCAAAAACTTTTTGTTGCATTTCATTTTAGGTGTCCCATTCTACTCGATCACTTGCATTCCATTTAGGAGCATCGATCCTCTCACGGAAGGGTCTTGTCCCCATACTTCACTCATGTCATTTACCTACTGGTTGATGTCTGTTCATAAAAACAAAATCATATACAGTCTTCTTTTCATTAAAATTTGCAAAATGTTGTCTTTAGGGTTTCAGTGTCAAGTAGGTCTAGGGTCTCATTAGGATTTTATCAATAAATGCTTCAGAGTGTCCGATAATAACCAGCAGGCCATGAGGATGTTCCTAATAAGTTTTCATTCCATAAGTTTCATCACCAATAATGCTGAGAATGCTTCTTCTTCAAAACTCTGTTTTGAAGAAGAAACCGTTAAAATTGTTTTGTGTAATAAATATGTAATTTTTCAGCTCTACAGTTTTTCAGTGTAGCCCTGGTCATCCTTTTCCAAATTCCATGTCAGCCATCCCTGCAAAAAAATGCCAAGAGTTTCATCATGCCAGCCAAAAAAATCAAAGGAAACAACCAAAAAACAGAGTTTATATTAAAAGGGGAAAGTGCCAAAGTGTAAACATTACAAAAATGGGTTTGACAAAAGAAAAATCAAAATCCATGGCTATATGAGATATTTTCCATTTTTCAAGTTCATTTGCATACTAAGACCAAAGAGCAAGAAATTCAAAGCAAGTTTGGTGCACAAGTGTGAAATTGGGTGACATTGGAAGAAACTTGGCGGGCGCAACGCATAGAGCAGGTAGCGTGGCACACTGGAGAGGGGCGACGCACTGTGAGCGAACATACAATGCAAAATAACATGGGTGCAGTGCACTGGGAAGGCGTGGCGCATTAGGTATGCAGTGCGACGCATACAGTTAAAGGCCCGAAACTGTTAACCTTTGCTCCAAATTGCCAAGAAATCACACGGATTTCCCAGGTAGAGCCTCAATCATTCCATTTCATTCAAATTTGTGCTATGATATGGTGATTGATCAATGGTGATAGTCTAAACCCTACCATGTCAGAGTTCTCATATAAATATGGCTGCCTAGGGTTTTAAAAACAATTTGCCACCAAGTTGCTCTTTCCATCATTCCCTTCTCCCTTATTCCATTTCTCCCTGATGTCATTCTTCCCTACCCCCAAAATTACTAAACCCCTATCCCTAATTGCCTTCCACACATTTCCAAATGTAAAAACCCCAAACCCTACCCTATACATAAAACCCCTCAAACCCTCCTACATTTCCCTAACAAAATTTGTCCCTAATCACTTACTTTTTTCCCCCTTCCTAACAGTCCCTTGTTTCATTTGTTTTCCCCTTGGTGGCAGAGTTCAAGCACATCACTAAAGGGCAGTCAAAACAGTTTCATTCACCAGCATCTATTTCTCCAAGGAATTTTGTATAGCAGCAGTTATGTCATCCGATCATTCATCCGATTATGAAGTGGAGACCCAAAGTGACTCACCCATGGAGGGACATGCACCCCGGAGGCCTCATAAATGTGGCAGACATGTTAGAGAAGAACTGACCACCCTTACAGAATTGCAGGCCTGCCCTCTTGCCGTCTCTTATTTCCAGTTTTAGTCATGTTATGAATTTTGTGAGAAGGTTGCTACTGTTCAAGTCCATCACAAGTTGTCTCGCTTATTTGTACTGCATTTACATGGTGATCGAGTTACTTTGGCTGGTGTCACTTTCACACTTACACCAGATTCTATCTCATTAGCAACCGAAATACCTAACATTGGAGAGCCATGGAACAAGAGGCAAAATATTGACCGACAACATTATGAGCCATATGTTAAACCTGGTTTCTTGAGGCAGTTAAAGAGAGTGTTCCCTTTCCAATATCTCAAAGATGAATATGCTCCACTAATGAAATTAATCATGAAGTATTTCAGTTGTGAAGGCCGTTTCTCCCGATTATATGCTTATCACATCAGGTTGCTCATGCATTTCACCCGGGTACGGATGATGAACATCCCATATTTAATATGCCGAAACATAGAAAGGATGATTTTTCTCGTGCAGTACAAGACCCCTCAGCAGCAGTTCAACAGTATTTGCCATTTTTCTCTCATCAAAGTTTTGGTGGTTCATCAGCTTGGATTATAGGGCATCACTTGGGATGATTTCATCTCTCGTGACTTTTTCAGAGCTTCACAGGGACCTTCAGAGGTTGGGCATGAGACTGGTGGACCTTTTCATCAGCATGAAGGCCATGATCCACACACTGCTACTATACCGATTTTCATTACTTATCAGAAGGGCACCAGGCAGTTATTTGTAGCTGCAAAGCGAGTGTTATCTCCACCTGGTGTGGAAGGGGCCTCGCTT
>APFE030738998.1:69955-108225 GCA_000404065.3 Pinus taeda | reverse complement strand
TACATTCTATCTCTACATTTTTGGCTAAGGAAAGACCAGGGTTTTGCAGCACTTGTTGGGATCCATGTGGCTTTGTGTTTTGATGATGTTTTTCTCTATGTAATTGTAAGTTCACTGATTTTTATGTGTATCATTTTCCCTTCTCTTTTCTTCTGAAATTAAACAAATGAGTGACTAAGGTAGAATCCATTGGAATGCTATGCTCTGCCTTGAAATTTTGTTTAATTTTACATGTTTTCATCCGTTTGAGGAGGACTCTTGAGACCCTCTTGCCCTCCTTGGCTCCTCACCGGTCTGATCCATCCATCCATTCCAATCTAAAGCATCAAAACGATCGCCTTCCTTGCCCCAATCAAAATTCTGCAAAAACTAGGCCTCATCCCCAAACCAAATTTGCCTTTCCCTTTTTCCAACAAAAACCCCCCCAAAACTCAAATTAAATCCTTGCACTTCATACCTAGCCTAAGATTAATTTCCAAATCAGTCATCTCAAGCCCCATCTGAGTATCTTTTGTTGAGATTGACCTGGAGAGAGCCCTCTCCTGTTCTCGTAGGGCTAGCTACGAGGCTAAGCATGGTTTGATGTGGACCTAGAAGCTTACCTTTTCAGCCTGAGGTAAATCTAGGCTCTAACAAGTGCCATGCATGTTCAAGCTTATAGGAAGGAAATGTTATCATGAACTCATCGAAGACTGAGCATGTGTGTGCAAGTGACTTGATAGTTAAAACGAGAAAGAAGGCTTAAGTGTTTAAAGTAACGTTAAATGGCCATGGAATGGCCATAGCATGATAGACTGTCAAATTCTCATTAGGCTCCAAAATTCATGTGTGGGAAAAATTTTGGAGGGTGTTGATCGCAGTGACAACAACACCATAAAGATTTTCCACAAAAAAAAACACACTCAAACCCATAATAATGTCAAAAGAAATATATTTAATTAAATTTTTATAAAACAAAAAATAGGTTTCCTTTGTAAAACATCGAAGAGAAAAGAACGAATATTCACAAACAAACTACTTTTTGGGTGAAACAGGAAGAGTTCCTTTTTGGAAACAAAGTTATGAATGCGAACAAATAACGCTTAGCCTAAAAATTCTCAAATATCTTCGAAAAAAAACTACACATTGAATGTAAGAAAATTATTAAGCATGATCACTCAAAAAATTTGATTTGCACAATACTTCTTATACAATGATTTCTTGGTGTCAAGATTTAAATTAAAATAAGAGCAAAGCTTCACACACATTCTACTACCATGCCCAAAAACATAAATATTTACAAAAATCCTATATCAAAAACATGACTCACACGATGATCACATATTACAACACCCATTTTTACACACTTGGAACCCTTCAAAAAGGAAAATTATGTAAAAAACACATATGTAAAAAAATTCTTGATGTGTGCAATCCTAGGTTTTTTTACACATGTTTTTTACAACTTAGATGTTGAGTGTGTAGGTATAATATGTGTGTAATTACAAAAGTATGTAAATGTTAAAGTGTAACACATATAGATTTTAAACATTAGTTTGAATATTTTTATTTATATGAAATATTGTTGAGGCTTTGAGGTGGTATTTAGAATATTGGGGTTATTGAGGTATTATCTTTTGAATTCATTTGTTAATAGTAATGGGATGTTGTTAAGGGTAATTTCTCTTGCAAGTTGCTTCACTTTGAAGAATGTTAACACAAGGATGAGTGTTTTATAGTGTGTGTTTGAGTGTGATGTTGTGTCTTGAATATCCATAGTAATACACTTTTAAACACACTTTATGTGATAAAAACACATGCAATTCTTTTATCCAATTTTTAGTGACGTATAATACATATGCATGACCAAAAATTATCACAAGCACAGAAAACGTGGCTTTTAACCATAAATAACACGTAATTTCAACCCCACATAACACATGTGCATAATGTACATACGCAACTTTAATAACACATAAATACGCATAATAGGCATCATTGAATTTTACTCGCATATAACATAAAATTGACATATCCAAATTTGAACCATTCATAACCAATAATAATGTGTAACATGCATATATAATATTAAACCATACACAATATAATTCTTTAATCATACTGTTATAATGGCTACAACCACTCTCTAAAATTTTTCTCATGCTTTGATTTTGGAGTCTACCTTTTTGTTGACATGAGCTTATTTTTTATTGTTGTTAAGTATTCATCTTTTGATTGAGACTTTTCCCTTTCATATGTGCTTGTGTTTGCTTATTTTTACACTTAGATGATCTTTCTAAGTCACAAGCTAACCTCCTAGCTTGGCCTTACAGTGGTTTTGGATTGCCTCAAGAAATTGCACAATCCATGAAAACAAGCTAGCCTTGATGATTGGAATTGTGCAATCTAGACTGGAAGTTCTGCCTTGAGTTCAGAAACTATGCAATCATGAGAGGCAACCCAACACTAAGAACATAAACTACGCAATCCATCATTGAGCATAGAAGCTAGGCAGTGCACTGAGCCGGAAAGTTACCTACTTCCCCAGAATTGCATATATTTTCCAAAAATGTGTATGGAAAATTCCCGAAAAAGAAAAAGAGGAAAAGAAAAAAAAAGAAAAAGGAAATCCATAGAAAGCAGGGATTCATTATTAGTTTCCCAAAGGTGGCACTGACCCTATTTTTAAAAAATTTCGCCAAGTGTCTCTTTTTCCTTGATTTTAGGCATGTGCGTCATAAACACTAATTCACTCACATCTATTTAAGAGATGCCTCTATATACCATTTATACAATTGATCTTGGATATTTAGCATTCCCAAGGAGATCAAGGAACCTTCAGTGCAGTTGTCGTTGCTTTTTCGAGTGATTTTTACTTTTGTCGTCTTTTTCCATTTTTTGTCATTTTTCTTCTATGAGTGTTGTTTTGCTTGTTTCTCTTCATGGTTGCCAGAATTTTAACTTATATTAGCTTGTAGAAGTGTTGTTTCATATTTTCATTTTCCTTTCATAAGTGTCGCATTGTTTTTCTTGTTTTTGCACATTAGCATTCGTCATTGCGACAACTCTCCTCACACATTTGTTTTCCTCCAATTTATTAAGTTTCTACATTTGATTTACATTTATTCATCTATACTTAGTCAGATATGCATTTGAAATCACATAAACACTTAGATATGCTTGTTTCCCACACTTACACCGGGTAGTTCCACACTTTCCTTGGCCAGTTTTCATAGTGCCCAGCTAGGAATTGCATAGTTAAGAAGTACAAGCTGAGGCTTGGCCTATGAGACAACGTAGTGTGTAGTACAAGCTAGCCCAACTGTGCTTTCCATAGTTTGAGGGCTCAGTCTCCTACTTTGCCACTGAGACTGTGGAATGCCCAGTCTCTCCTAGTTAGTGCCCAGGTTGGATGATACATTGCACAGTCTCAAGCCTCAGACTGTCCCTTGGCTGTTGGACTACACAATGCATAATTACCACTTCTAGTTTCCCTCACTTTTCCGGATAATTTCACAATTTGTCTCACTAGTGCACTGGTTTGCTGCTTGATCTTGCAATGAAGATAGATTTGCAAAAGGCTAATATTTGCTTGCCACAAGTGTCTTTTCTATCCCACAGGTACCAAAGTTGTTGTGCGCTTGTCTCCAACAGTCACTGTTACTATGGCACCTAAGAGAGATGCTTCAAAAGATACCACTGAGAGAAGTATCATGGAAACAATTGAGAAAATGCCAGTAAACTTGCCAGTATACTCGACACTCAATTGTTTGTAGAAAAGGACTAAGATCTTACATGGAAAAAAGTTAATGAATATTTTTCAACAGAGGAGTTCACATCAAATCTCTACTTCAGAAGCAGTGCTAGTAGAAGGGACCAACCTCGTACAGGATAAAGAAAAGAGAAAGGTTGCTCACATCCCAGGGATCCGTAAGATGAAAGCGGATGCAATGGTTGCAAAAGAAACTTTAGAAATTGAGGAAGCAAGGAAACAGAGGATGCATAGAGCAGAACATAGGAAGAGGGACGAGTAGAAGAGTAGATAAGAGGAATAAAAATAGAAGAGAGAACAAGAAATGAAGTAGAAGCAAGAGGAAGAAGAAAGGAAATGTGTAATAGTAGAAGAAACCACATGGACACAAGATGAAGAGAAAGAACAGAGACAACCACCAACAAAGGAGGAGGGTGGACAGGTGAAGGATCAAGAGCTTGCTTAGCAGATTGAGCAAATGATAGAGATTGATGATACAAAGGTGGAACTAGAGCCACAAAATAAGGATTTTGACCTGATGCCTAGCACATAATAGGTCACTATTCAGTCTCCATCACTTTCGACCGTAGAGTCAACTCAAGGTGAGGAAGGGGAGGTATTCCTCTTGACGATGATCTGGCTATGGACACGTACAATCTGTAGTTCGATGAAATCCATAAGAATATTGTACAAATGTGAAAGAAGCATTTTACAGATGAAATTACATCTCTTGATTTTATGAGAGAAAGGGTAATTTTGGCCAATAATAGGAAATATCCCAAATCCATTTGCTCAACTAACTTGGTTTTCACAAGTGCAACAAAGTTAAACACTCAGTATTTGGTTGATGAGAATAAGCAATTGGAAAAGAACTTGTAGGATGTCAGGAAAGAGGTTGAACACCTCTGCATAGTAGCACATAATGTAGCTTCTACTGAGGTTGACTTGGAGGAAATGAAAGCAACAATACTTAATGAAGTATCGACACTTGGAGAGACCATTCCAATACTTCATTAAGTAGTCTCTTTGTTACAATATGTATGGCCTGTTACGATCCAACTTCCTTGTAGAATGATTCAGTGTTCTCTGCTTCTTGATTCTCTAATATGATTCTTCCTGATACTATATTTCAACCCCCATTAACTAAGGTCACAACACACTTGGGCTGAGACTCCTTACCTATTCTGGGTAAGGTGAAAATGTTAGCATTGCGATAGACTCTAGTGGAGCCTTACTGGCCCTTGTGCCTAAACTCGGGGTCTCAACCCTATTTCTATTTCTGTGCCAACATGTATGTATGAATGGAACTTTCAATTATAATAATAAAATCACAGCCAACATGCTTTCATGCATATGTTTTGAATATAGTATGAATATTCTTGTTGTATTTGCAATGTATGTTATTTAACTTACTCTTATGATTATGAACTATTTCATTTGCATTTGTAAGAGCCTTGTTGAATGTGTGTTGTTGTATTAATTTGTCACTATTAACTTGTGCAATATTTCACATATTATCTTGTGATGTCATTATGATCGTTTGTTCCTTTAAAGATGTGTACAATAATAGTCTGCTAAGGGGCTCACTTCCTTTTCCCTTAGTGTATTGGAACCTTCATGCATCGCACTTGAACTTCTGCAAGGTGACGCACTTGCTCTAACCAAAGACACCGTGCACCACTCTATGTGTTTTCACAACCAAGGCACATCATTAAAACCCCACTATTGGGACTCCTACTCCAAATGGTGTGAAGTCTAGTTGGGACTTCATGTCAAGGAGATCCCCTCAATGTTTGCAGGTTCGACACCATCAACATTTATGGCACTAGAAGGAGCGACAGATTACAAGCTAAGCCCATGAAGTCTCTTAGAACATTTTACACTTATTAATATCTTCATCCCATATCTTAGCCTTGACATGTTTTTCTAAATATTCTAAATCAAAATTTCTGGTGGAAATCATTAATGCCTTGTTAAATCTTAAATTCAATGGCGAGGGTGAAATAACCTTCTTTGAGCATGTCATTTGTTTTCTTGAATTTTGCACAAAGCACAATATTCATTGTGAGGAGGATTTTTGTAGGTTTTTAACTCTTATGTTCGAAGGGCACATAAGGAAATGGTGTTACACATTGCTCATTTCTTCCATACACTCTTTCAAACATCTTGCCACAAAACGTTTCTGTGCCTTTGATAAGTATGGTTATAAATTTCTGTTCAAGAAAATTATGTGAATGTGAAAAGCACCTGATGAATCTCTGGATTATTTTCACGATCATTTCATTCATTTTTTATTTGAATTTTCTGAAGATGATGTTGATTGGACTTTAATGAAAGAGAAATTCAAATTTCTTGTTCACATTTCGATGAATCTGCACGAATATAAATCTTTCGAAAGTCTCCCAACATACTGTGGTATTAGAACTTCAAAATCTGTGACAGACAAAATTGTTGTTCCGAGTGATTCTATGTCTCCTTCTAATCAAACAGCTTTAGTTCCACAGGTTGAGGTGGGAGAACATGAGAATTCACCTGCTGATTTACCTCTTTATTCTCCCACTCCACATACATAAGATTCTAGCACAAGTTTGGAATGCGAGTCTTCCTTCGGTTCGTTTGGTCCTATGGATTTTGAGTTTTTGTGTTCACCCATTTTGAATATTTCTATGAATGTTCAAGAGGATCAATTTCAAGATGGAATTGGTGTTTTGCAGAAAACTTACGATATCGATGACTATGTGTGGGAGTCCACATATGAGCAAGAAGATGTGATGAAGGTTGATTTCTCTCCTTTCACACCTCTCCCTCATTATCCTAACATTTTTCACGATTATATCATTGTTGTTGAATCTTGCGAAAATTTAATTTCTGATGATATTATTACTTCCGATCATTTTTAGAACTCAAGGAATGTCAATTTTTCATCCAAGTGCGGAGACGAAAAATCTTATGTTTTAAATATCCCCAATCTATGATCTTATCATTCTAAAAATTAGAGGGTGAAATTTCTTATTTTCCATCTTACCCTCTTTATGATTTGTCATATCATGAGGATTCCTCTCTTTTTGATCATGAACTTTTTGATTGTGCCTATCGTGATCTTTTCACTCATTCATCAGATCACAATCCTGATTTTCCGCTATTTCTTTTTCTAAGCCACTGATCTTTGATGATCTACTTTTTGATGATTTGGAACTTATGCAAGCTGTCGAGGCACTTTATCTTGAGCTAATGGTTATGTTAGGTTCTCGCAATTTAGATCAGTTCCAATTCTGATCAGAACAATGATGTATCTCTCAAGGCTCCTCATTACTCCACCGCACACATTAAAAATCAATCTCTTTTGCAATTTTTGCATCCTCCATCTGCATTGCATGATCCTATCACTTAGTCATTGGAGGAGTCATACATGGAGAGAACGGTTGAAAAATGAAAGTTTTCTTCTTTCTTTATGTTCACCCGGTTCCGTAGTTCAAACTTTTGTTGCATATCTTCAAGTTGTAGTGTGTCTAAACACCAAAATACATCTACAAAATGTCTTCCATGCACGTTTCTTTCATACTTTCCATGTTCACTTTCAAAATTATTTCTTGTGTATCTTTACTATTGAATATATTTCTTGGTATGAATTCCCTTGTGTATAGAGGCCAACTAATGCGCTAGTGGCTACACTGGAAGTTTTATTTCATGTGAGTGTTTCCTATTCTATGATTAGGTTAGGAGTAGGAGTAGTTTTTTGTTTGTTTTTGTTTTTTTGTTTTTTTTTTGCTTTGATTTAATTTTTGTCCACTCTTTTCTTTTGTTTATTTTCTTTTGGTCATAGAGTATCTTCCGCATGAAACTCTGTTTGGTTTCCAAAGCAAGCATGGTGAAGTTCATGAGGAAGTTGTGCTACTATCAATGCTTGGTTATATGCTTATTCCCTCTATTTGCGTGAGTCTTGCATTCTTTTAATCGATGATACTTTGATGGAAAATATGTTCTTGTAGGAGAAATCCATAGTTGAATCATGATGCTTGAATCTATAACTAGTACCACCTACTCTAATTGGTATTTATTTTCAGTTATTTCTTGTCAGTTATGTCGAGTAGAGTAAGGAGGAGAGGAAAACCTTAACAAGTGTGTCAAAGGTATAAATAAATATCCTTCTATGAAGGGACAACCTCTTCTTCTCTCAATAAGTCGAGATCCCTCTTTCACCTCGTTAAATCAATGAGTGCCTATGCATAGTGCTATGAAAAAAAAAAGGCGAAAGAAGAGAAAGGCTTCCTACATAGAGAGGTGAAGTAAGAAACTCTGCCAGGTTACTGTCTAGGCTCACTAGTGGTGGAAAAATGTTGTTTTCTTGAAGTGACTCTGTCGGGGTACTGTCCAGGACTTCTAGAAGTAGAGCAACACTAGGGATGAAAATTGAGACTCTGGCATTTCTGTTCACTTGTGCATTTATACTCCTCATCCCCAATTGAAACAACCTACTCTGACATGTCTTGGTTTAGTGTGTCACTAATAAAGAGAATGGTAAGGACTATATATTTAATGTAAGTTAAGTGAAGAAGTTATGGTAATTGATGAATTGAACAATACTTCCTAAAGAGTTAGACTTGATTTTCATGAGAAAATACCATACAAAGAGTTGGAGTTCTACTAGTGTGTTGCCAAGTGTTGTAGTAGCTACAACTTCCATCGAAATTTTTTCCCATGCTTTGATTTTGGAGGCTTCCTTTCTATTGACGTGAGGTTACCTTTGACTATCATCAAGTATTCATGTCTTGATTGAGACATGTCCTTTTCATTTGTGCTTGTGTTTATTTGTTACACTTAGTTGATCTTTCTAAGTCACAAGCTAACTTGTTGACTTGGCCTTAAAATAGTTCTAGGCTTGCCTCAAGAAACTATGCAATCCATGTGTGAAATCCAGTGCTGGCTTGATGGGCCCTGACCCAGGTTCAGTGTTAGTCAGCCAAGCAAATCCTTACACCAATGGCCCTTTTGGCATCAGCCCGCAGAGCGATGACTGAAGACTCACCCGAAGCAGTATTGGGGGATGCAGGAACCATGTTTTCGCACCCTGAGATGGTTGTGATGGCGGTTTTACACTTTAAATCTGCCTTCACGTAGATCGATAAGCCTTCAGGGCTTATCGATGTACTTCTTTATTAGTCTTTTAGAACCTCTGTGAAGGTCTGCGATCATCCTTCACATAACCTTAACAAGCGATTTAGGCACCTACGCTTCTCTGTAACTACTTTACTATATAGTTTCCTAAATTATCTTAAGTGTTCGCCAACTCTACCATACAATTAAGATTGTCTTCACGTAAACATATATCTCTACCTGCGTTCGTATAACAGAGGAAAACATATATATTCGTGCATCAAATTAGAAATAAAACATAAACTCGGTGCTTAACATAACATAAGCACATGCAATTGACAAAAGTAAAATACACTGTAATTTCATAATACTTCTCTTTATTGATGATTTAGATTTCCAGTACAGACTCTAACTGCACTGTGCACATAGCTGCAGGGGTTTGTGCACTTAGCTATGAACTTCTACCCTAGGTCTCTACGCACTTAGCTGTAGAGCCTCTTTCCTATGTTAAGAATCTTGCTCTTAGCTCTTCAAAAACTCATCAATGGCTTCAACTATGAACTAAACTATTTTAGATTCCTCTAAGACCCCCTTTTTATACAATCCCATGGTCTGCGGACCATGGGTAGCTCTCTAAATCCGACATGATTTTACACAAAAGGATGGTGGAAACCCTTTATTGACTCTTGACATGTTCGTGCTCTACAAGCACAAAATGTGGAGACTTTACACAAAACTTGAGCTTTTAGCCCCAAAAATTGGGCTTTTAACCTCAAAATTGACCCTAGGGGACCCGTTCCCAACAACCAGACTTGATGATTGGAATTTATTCCTTGAGCTTAGATGCTGCATACTCATGGAAGGAAACCCAACATTAAGCCCAAAGTTTTCACAATCCACCACTGAGCTCAGAAACTTCCCAGTGAATTGAGACGGAAGGTTGCCCAGTTTCTTAGAATGGCACAATCTTTCCTGACAAGTTTCTCGAAAAAGAAAATAAAGCAAAAGGAAATCCCTATAAAGTATGGATTGATCATTAGTTTCCTGAATGTAGCATTGGCCCTACTTTTAGAAATTTCTTCCAAGTTTCGCTTTTTCCTTGATTTTAGGCATGCACGTCATCAACCCTAATTCAATGAAATATATTTAAGATATGCCTCTATAGCTCATTTGTACATTTGATCTTGGAGCTCTAGCATTCCCAAGGAGATCAAGGAACCTTAGGTGTAGTTATCGTTGCTTTTTCGGGTGAGTTTTACTTTTATCGTATTTTCCCGCTTTTTCTATCCCTTTTTGTCGTTTTGATTCTATGAGTGTTGTTTTGCTTGCTTCTCTTCGTGATTGCTGGTGTTTTAACTTGTATTAACTTTTAGAAGTATTTTTTTAGTTTGTTGTTTTCCTTTCAAAAGTGTCATGCTGATTTTCTTGTTTTTGCACACCGACGATCGTCATTGCGGCGATTCTCCTCACACATTTGTTTTCCTCCCTTTTTTTAAGTTTCTGCACTTGATTTACATTAATTCATTTATGCTTAGTCATATCTGCACTCAAAACCACATCAGTACTTAGATCTTCTTGTTTCCTACACTTTCACAGGTAGATCCACACTTTCCTTGGCCAGTTTTCATAGTGCCTAGCTCAACATTACATAATTTAGAAGCAGAAGCTGAGGATTGGCCTCTAAGACTACACAATACGCAGTAGAGGTTGGCCCAACTATGCAATGCATAGTTCTAGGGCTCAGTCTGCACCTTGGCCACTAAGATTGTGTAATGCGCAGTCTCTACTAGTCACTCTCTAGACTAGACTATGCATTGTGCAGTCTCAGGCCTCAGGTTGTCCCTTGGTTGATGAGATTGTACAATGCGTAGTCGCCACTGCCAGTCTCCCTCATTTTCCTAAGAGAATTGTACAATTTTTCTCACTAGTGCACTGGTTTGCTGCCTGATCTTCCTATGAAGATAGATTTTCAAAAGGATAATGTTTGCTTTCCATGAGTGTCTTTTCTATCCTACAGGTACCATAGTTGTTGAGAACTTCTTTCCAAAAGTAGTTGTTACCATGGAACCTAAGAGAGCTACCTCAAAAGATACCACTGAGAGTAGTACCTCGGAAACATTTGAGAAAAGGCTGGTAAACTTGCTAGGATACTGAGACACACAACTATATGCAGAAAATAACTCATATATTACATAGTAGAAAGTTAATGAATATTTTTCAGTAGAGGACTTCGCAGTAGATCTCTACTTCGGAAGAAGTGCCAATAGAAGGGAGAAACCCCATGTAGGATAAAGGAAAGAGAAAGGTTGCTCACAACCTAGGGGGAGAAAGAAGCTGAAATATGAAAGGGAATCCAATGGTTGCAAAAGAATATTTAGAAATTGAGGTAGTGAGGAAACAAAGGATGCAAAGAGTAGAGAAAAAGAAGAGGGAAGTGCAGCAGAGGCGATGGAGGAAGAAAAGAAGACACAAGAACAAGAAGAGAAGCAAAATCATGAAGAAGAATAAAGGTAGCACACAATATCAGAAGAAATAGAATGGACACAAGATGAAGAGAAAGAACAAAGACAACCACCAGTAGAGGAGGAGGGTAGACAAATGCAAGATCAAGATCTTTCTCAATAGATTGAGAAAATGATAGAGATGGATGCTACCATGGCAGAATGAAAGTCATAGAATTAGGATGTCGAGTTGATGCCTAATGCAAAACATGTCACTATTTAGTATCCACCACTTCTGGTTGTAGAGTTAGCTAGAGGTGAGGAAGGGGAAGTTATTCCTCATGACGATGATCTAGTTATGGACACATACAATATTTAATTTGATGAACTCTAGAAGAATATTGTTCAAGCGTGAAAGAATCATTTTCAGGATGATCTCACTTCTCCTAATTTTATGAGAGAAAGGGTAATTGTGGCCGACACCAAGAGAGTTTACAAATCCATTGCCTTAGCCAACTTGGCCTTTGAAGGTGCACCAAAGTCGAACACTCAGTTTTTCATTACTGAGAATAAGCAATTGGAAAAGAAATTGTAGGCTACTAGGAAAGAGGTTGAACAACTCTGTGCAAAAGCTCAGAACACAACCTCCAAATAGGTCCACTTGGAGGAAATGAAAGAAATTACTCGTAATGAAGTATTGACACTTGGAGAGACCATGTGGGATTTCTATGAGGATCTTGTTTCCATGCATAAGGAAGTTGTTCGCATGCTTGTCTTGCAACAACACTATAAATACTTCATAAAAACTCTCAGAAATGTTCAAGCTGCAATCACTACCATGGGTGAATGGACAATGTGATACAAAGGGGCATCGCTTGACTTGAGAAATAATATGAAACCACAGGCAAAGATTGATAAAAGAAAGAGTGTATATGTTGATCCAAAAAAACAAATAAATCACCTCATTTATTCCCAGCATTCAAGCCTCGTATGTAAGGATATAAAATAGTCTGGATTCCTTGGTGAAGACCCACAAGATCCCATCAGTCGTCTCATTCACTGAAGCCAAATAGAGGAACCAGGTCAGCAAGGAGGTAGAGTAATACTTGGAGCAGTTGAGATAGATTTCCACCAAGGAGGACTTGGCAGTGAATAGACAAAACATTCCCAATTACTTTGGTAGTCCTGTCCAAATACAATCAATGTTTATCATACTTTGGAGGGTGGTAGAAATTGGTTCCAAAAAATTGTATCCAGGTGCCATGGAGGCTAAAGTCTACTTCCAGCTAGACACCATCATGCAGTTTAGGGATTCCATCACACAGTACCAGTATTCACACCACTATGTGACTTACAAGCATCAAGTGGAAGTTGATGAACTACAGTTTTCCCAAACTGAAGCATCATAGTGTTTTGTCTTGTTAGGCTGTCAAGTTGTCTCTACCCTATTTTATCTTATATGGGTATGAGTGTAAAATTTAATATTATTTGTAATTAATTGTAAAGTGGAATTCCAAGTGTCAATAATGGAATGTGAAGAGCCACATGTGTTGAGTTATTTTGTAAATAAGTGTTGAGTATGGAGCATGATTGTTTAGAGGTCTTTGTTTTAGCCGAATGTATACCCCAGGAAGTTTGTACACCCCTCCACATGGGGGGGTGCGGGGGGGACTTGTTCCCCCCATGGGGGTCCGGGGGGTCTGGGGGGTAGCGCCCCCAAAGCTAAAAACAGATGTAAAATTGCCTTGTAAAAGTATAGTAATTTCTAGTCAATCTGGGTCGTTCATTAGGTGGATGATCTGACGGTAGAACTTATGTTTAGTTTAGGGTTTTTTTCCCTAGAAGGAAACCCCTTTCTTTGTATGAGGGAATTGTATTGAGTCTGTGTAATATATGTGTATTCTCTGAGCGAGAAGCTGAGAGGTGAGACTGTGAGAGAAAATAGAGGATATTACAGTGGATCTGTTGTAGGTTGTGTCTCTTCATTTTGTTGGATAATAGAAAGGAAGGACTAGCTGTTCAGGGTGGACGTAGCCCAAACTGGGTGAACCACATATATCTGTGTCTCTCTTGTTTTATGCATTTTCTGCATTTATATTTCTTCAATATTTTATGTGTTCCATTGCACCGTAATATATAATTTTCTAACAACAAGTTCAAGAGTCATGAGAGTAGTCCAAAGGTCACAAAGGGGAGTTGAAGTGTCACCCCCTCTTGTTATAAATAGAACCGCATAACTCATGTAAAGGGCTCTGGGATCCAATATTTTGGCTAGGATTAGGATTAGAAAGAGCTTGGGAGTTTTGTGAGAGCCTTGGATTCTTTGTAGCATGGAGGGATTATAATTCTTTGGAGGAGAAAGTGTTGTTGACTTCACGTTCCACTATTGGGGCTAGTGGTTCGTCAATGGTGTATGTATGATTGGAACTTTCACTTTTAATAAAAGCTCAGAGTCGACACACTTTCATGCATATGTTGTGAATATAGTAGGACTATTCTTGTTGTATTTGAAATTTATCTTATTTAAATTACACTTATTCTTATGAACTATTTAGTTTGTATTTTTATCAATCTTTTTGAATACGTGTCATTGTATTAATTCATCACTGTTAACTTGTGGACTATTCCAGATATTATCTTGTGATGTCATTATGCTTGTGTCTTCCTTTCAAGATGTGTACTATTATAGGCTTCTAAGGGGTTCAATTCATCTTCCTTTTGTGTGTTGGAACCTACATGCATCATGCTTGACCTTCCACAGGGTCACGCACTTGTTCTTACCAAATACACCATGCACCACTCTATGCGTTTTCACAACCAAGGAACATCATTAACACCCCATTGTTGGGACTCCTACTCCAAATGGTGTGAGGTCTAGTTGGGACTTCATATTGGGAAGATCCCCTAAATATTGGTGGGTCCAACACCATCAACAACATACATAAGACTCAAATAAATACATTTAAGTTATGAAATATTTATGTATAGATTGAATTTTCACCCCACAATCTAAGCATGGATTTCCAACTTTTAACTTAATGCAACACCCAATTTTAAAACACACAACACATGTTCACACATATAACTTGTTCACTCTTGCACTATGTTATATGGACATTTTGATACACCTCCATTTGGCATGATCTTTACAATATGTAGATAACTTTGCATCCTTCACTATTGTACTACAACCTTTCAACATATTTTATTAAGTCCTTTGCAATTTTTTTTCCAAATTTTATAATACAACTTTTTAACATCTTTTACTAAGTCCTATGTCATTTTTTTTTTTCAATTTTTATTGAGCATGTGCAACAAAAAATCACATTCTAAAGGTTTGTGTCTTGTTAGTGTCCTTTACTTGCATCTCAACATTGAGTTTGTATCTAAGTTTTTTTTTTTTTTTTTTTTTTTTTAATCTATCTTGTGCCTCTCTTTTTTTTAAGTTGTAAAAAGGAATAAAAAAACATGTAAAAAAATGGAACACCTACACTAACTGATCTATACATCACCTAATCAAGTGAAATGGAATAGCCAATGGAACCATGTAAGCATTTTCTCTACTAGTTGAATTCTCTGCAAGTGCTTGCTCAAGAGAAAGAAGGGAAAACTACTGAAAGGTAACTCCCATGAAAACTTGTAAAAATCTTGAATCTTAATGAAATTGAAAAGCATGAGCCCACCAGCTGACCTCAAGAATGCTACAAGAGGATCAATGAAATTTCAAATCATGAGCCCACCAGCTGACCTCAAGAATGCTACAAGAGGATCTTCATAGGAATACATGTTGATTTCCAGACCATCTAATACATTACTGTCCTGTTCTAGGTAGTCTTTATACCTTGATTTTACAATTTTCCCAACATCCGTGATTTCTTGAAGTTTCAACTGAAAATTGTCATGACAAGGCTGCAAGATTTCCTATGACCTTTGTGATAAATGTGATGAGACTGATGATGGACAAGACATTAAAACTATATGCCAAAATAAATTATTATCAAACCTATCTTCAAACGGATAGCCAGCCAAATAATGAGAATTTTGAACACAAAGATCATCCATATAATTTCCTACTAGATCGTCGCAAATATGAGAAATCTGTTGTAAGCTATTATGGATCGATTCTGATGAAACTGCATGATCCTATGTAAACTCTTCATGTTCCACACTTTTGGCTACATTTTCAAACTGAATTTTGTTTGGTGATGGTGATTGTGGACTGAAGAAAGGTTCTATATTACAAACAACATTCTCAACAACTTCAGGAGAAGGTTGCCAACTGCTTTCAACTTGCTTATTTGCTTCCTTGGTAACCTTATAGTTTTATCTTATTCTTTTGAATCAAGAGAAACACAAAGGTAAGGAGCCTTGATCAAGAATTCATTGATCTTCTTTGTGCTCAACATAAAATATGAAAGACTACTAATTTCTAATCCTAGGAAAGTTTTCTCTCAGTAATTGAAATAAAGTAAAACGTAAAGGCAAAGACCTTTCACTTGATTTGAAATTTTCTAGATTCTCTTCATTTCTATCATGATTGATATGCATAGGCTGATTGCTACATCTAAGTTGTTGTAATGAAGCTTCTTCCTCCCGAAAACATGTCGTCGATTGCCTTGTAGAGTCAGCCTCTATTTCAATGACATAATCATCATCATATTGATCACACTTGGGTAACTCATCATTATAAGTAATGACATCATACACATTAGATCAATACATTGATCCTCCAAGGGTTGATCTATAGATCCATCTTCACAAATGTCCATAAATGAATACAAAATAAAATCACTTTCTAAACTATGGTAACTGAGATTAGCAGTAGAATGGTTAGGGTCAGCGACCTCTTCTTCTTCTACAATAATTGGGACATATGTTTTTGAACAATAATTTCATCTCTCATGATGATCTTTTTCATCATTTCTTCCATTGTGCTTACCAAAATGTTGAGCTTCACTTCTGAAGATGTTGGATTTTCCTTCTCAATGTTCTCCCTCGCTTCTTCTTTCAACTTTCACCTTTTGACCAGCATATGAACTTCCATAGCTATTGCACTATCCTACATTTATCCGAGTGTGGTAGTTTTACTTTATTTCAATTGAAATGCCATTTCCGAATCAAAGGCATCCAGTTAGGTTAAAAGAGCTAAACCGGGAGGTAGTTTTATATCAGCAGGCATTGAATGGTATACTTGATTGAATCTAGCTAAAAAGTGTTTCACTTTTTCTGTTGGATGCCTTTCTAAATGATTATATTCTTCTAAAATTAGAAAAGTATTTCCCTTGATCACCCATCTATCAAGGAAGACTTTCACAAACTGATGAAATACAAAATTCTTGTAGCTGGTAAGTTATTGAACCATTTCTTGGCTTCACCTTGAATAGCTAAAACAAAAATCCTGATACTAACATCATCTTCTTCAACCTCAAAACGATCGAGAAAATTTTCAAAAATCTGAATGTGTTCTTCAGCAGTGATGTTACCATATTCTCCATCAAATCTGGGAAGATATTTGTAGTAATTTTCAGGGAAATCATGGAGTATAGGAGGTAAGATGAGGGGCTTGTATCAATCTATAAGTTTACAAGGTGTAGGAGTATGTACATAAGCTATAGGATTAGCCTTGATCTCTTAATGCTCATCAAGCTGAATATGGTCAACATAAGATTTGAAAGAAGGGTCTTGATCAAAATCAAAAATTTTATTCACAATTTTCAAAGGAAAGGAGTCAATTGCAGGTCTAGGATCTTTTCTCAAATGCAATATACTCTAGAAAACCTTCTTGACATTTTCAGGGAAAGAAAAGAAATAATTTACATTAGAGAACACGAAGTCTTAGATAAAAGTCTAATTTGAATACCTGATCTTCCCATGTTGTCATTTCATGTTTTTGTTGGTAAGGTTCAATCTCCAGTGGAGTCTTTGAATTAAATTTGAAACTGATTTGGGGTCACTAGGTGAATGATTCCATCCTTCCTTTGTTTAACCATTGTCCACCATCAACAATCAAATTTGATCCTTGTTGTCCTTTCCTAGGGAATATATGATCTCTCATTTCCCCAACAACAACGCCAAAATATTATCCTCCATAATGTCCCAGTCTGAGAGGAGATCGACGGAGGTAACTATAGACCAAGCTTTCAGTTTGGTAGATATCCCTACCAAACCAGAGAGGGCTATGCCTATGATCACAACCAATGAATTGACTAGAAAAAGGAATATATTTTAGGCTAGGTATGCCAGGCTCAGGTAGATCTTGAAAGTTTACAGCATTGGATGTTGGATAAGGGATGAAAATGAGGTAGCTAGGTCAAAGTATCAAAGGGTTACAACAACAAAGATATGGAGGAGTAAGGTAGCAATAATTTTTTCATCGTTTTAGGGTTTGTCGATGTAGTGTAGTGTTTAGAACATGAAAAATGGTCTTAATGAGCATGAACACATGAATTCATTAAACAAGAAGGAAATTAACACATAATGATATTCCCATAAAAACAAAGCTTTATGCAAAGAATTTTGTTTATAAAATTTAAGGAAAAACACTAAAGAACTGATGAATGGAAAGAGAAGATGAATATCTTTCATATAAAGCTATAATAGAGAAAAATCAACATCACAAACTTACTGCACATGAATTCCTAGATAATAGTTGCAAACTGTATCCTTTGATTTCCAGAAAATGTCCAAGTACAAGCTACAATAGTTCTCCCCTCTGATGTCCAATCTATTCTATCATTGCGAAAATGATACATAAAGACCAAAACAACATCTGCTTGTTCTCGGGGGTTGAATCCATGAGTCTAAGAACTACTTCATGAGGTTTTCCAATGAAAACCATAAACACTAGGGAGGTTAAAACAACTCCTCCAATTAACTTTGATTCCAACCACTCTCATAAATGAGTATAAATTTACATCAAAAAAACTTTAACATGAATAATTACCCCTATTACATCATATTGACATTAGGATTAATTAATTGCATTATAGAAATCTGAATCCTACTAACCAAACTAGAGAAAAATTTCCACAGACAAAAACACAGCAAATTTATGAGAAAACACAACGAAGTTGAGGAAAACACAACGAAATTGGAAAAATTAGTTTTTGAAGGCCTTCCTAAGGTCCAAATCCTGACCCTGATAGCTCATTAGAAATTTGAGGATGTCTTCTACAAAATGGACTCTTCAGGAGCTCAAAAAGGTTCCTCCTAGCCCATTAAAAATGCATTATCCAAAAAGTACTCTGGAAAACAGAGTGTGGCCTCCATCAGGGTGGCAGAAAGGTGGTTTTTGATGGATTTTTGACTTTTCCACTTGTTAAAATTTGTCAAAAGTATGTTCATCTCAGGTATAAAATGATGTATGGACCATTAGGAATCTAGAAATGCAAACTAAACTTCATTTGGAGCTCCCGAACTAAAGCGCTGTGTGGGGCACGCTGCGTTTTCTCTGCATTGACAGTGCTAAAATATGAAAAAGTTCTTAAAATACTAAATTTCCTCCAAAACTCTTCAAAATCGATATGTGAGGTCACCAAGTGGTATTATATGCTATGAGGGAGGCATCAACAAGAAAATCTAACTTTTCCTTCCCTTTTTGCTTGGTTAGGGCTTCATTGAGCTTCTTCTTTAACTATTTGATCTTAACCCTAACAATCTGGTTCCTTGTGTAATAATGGGAAGACATGTGTCTCTACAACCTATTGTCTCTGTTAGCCATCTTGAGAAGCTTCTCCAAGTGAAAATTTACCTTGTCAAGCCAAAATTATCTATCTTCATTGATTTCTACTTCAATTATGTCAACAGAATTCATGTGCTCTCTTTCTTGTTGAAGTTCCCTTTTGAGGCCTCTGCTCCTTGGATTTTTCCTTGTTAATTTCTCTTGATGTTCTTCTGAAACTTCTGCATCCATCACTACCTTTCCCTTGATATCCTCTTTACTAAAATTAAACCTATGCTTTTCCAAAAATAGCCACTTTACCTTCAACTACTGATTTTCCTACTCTCAAAATGAAATCGTGAAGTTTTCCTTTGATAAACTATCCTTGAGGTTTTCTATCTCAGCTTCTTTATCCTTTATGACCTTCTCCATTTTCTTATGCTCCTTACTAGCCTCCAATTCAACCATGTCAGTGTCAAGATGACAAGTTTCCTCATGTTGTGATTGTAATCCCTGTTTTGTTGATGATGTTGATGTGAGGTTGGCCCCTTCCACATGATGTGGAGTAAACAGAAGCTTCTTTCCCTTTGGTAAGTCTGAGTTACTTTAGGCCTAGATATCTTCTCAACTACAGGTCTCTTTGAAGAACTACCATTCACATGCTTAGGTGGGGCTGATGATGTACTTGGGCTTGTAGATTGACTTGTAGAAGACAATAAAACATCTAAATGAATGAAAGTTTCCTAAGTGATATTCTTTTCAGTTAGCTAATCTTGTACAATAATCTTGATGAGGGCATGGTGGAAAAATGTATTTTCATGGTCACTTTGCCTATGCTGCACCTTTTCTGCCATCTTAGCCAGAATTTTTGTAGAGGTAATAGCCTAGGTTTAGTGGCCTTACTCCTGTGAAATTCATAAGTAATCTGACATGGTATTTGTACAATCTTGAGAATCTTCCTTCACATGTAAATTATTTCATTATGACCTTCATCAATGGAGCAAATTTTTCAAGGAGTTGTGCAAAAGGAAAAACTTTCTTAATGGTCTGTCTGTAGTGGCCTTTCATGAAGGGTTGATAGTTTTCCAGGCCCAAATATAAGTTCTTAAACCATTTTTATCCATTATTAGGTATCCCTATGGTTGTCGCTATGATCTTAGTTGAAATAGTGAATGTGACACCTACAATAATAACCTTATCCCTCTTCAAATGAGTGGAAAACATACTAGTCAATTTACTACGGTATTTGACCCTTTCAACCAAATCACAAAAACCTAAATATTATGCATTCTCAAAGCACTCCTTGGGCAGTGGGGAAGAGATTAGCTCCTCAATGTTTAGGGGTTCATACCTCAATATTTGACCTCCTTTGTTATATGTTTTCTTCTCCTCCATTTGATTGTTTTGCAAGTGAAACCCTAGCTAGGAAACAGGGGATTGGAAAGATGTGATGGGATGGAGGGTTTAGGGAAGGGCAAGAGGGGTAAGAAAATTTAGGAAGGTGGGAAGGGATGTTAGGGACCCCTAGGAAGTGGAATGAGGGAAAATGAGTAGAGGGTATGGTCTAAGGAATCAAAACACAATCAACTAATGAAACAAAGAAAAACATAGTGAAGGGAGAAAATAGGTGTTGCAACATGAAGTCAAATGAAACAAGGATATGGAGAGATGAAGAGTGTTCAACTTACTTGCAGTAGGCTAATAGATTCTTGCATTTTTTGAAGAAACCTTTCAAAACCAGTATTAGGGATTGAAACAAGAAAATGCAGCAAAATTACAACAAATCACGGCGAATGGTTAGAAAATGCAGTGAAATGCAGGGAAAACGTAGCGAAATTGTTCTGATGACCCTTGGGAGTGTTTTTTCCTCCAAAAATGTTGAGAAACTGTCTTGTGATAGATGAGATATTCTTTGGAAATGAACATAAGGTGAGAGGTGGAATGAAGTGGTCTTTATAGGCTATAGAATTCAACTTTATAATAGTAGGGTGGTCCACCATAATTTTCATTTTGCTTTTGATAAAACTATGTAACTTGGAACTTTTACATACATCTTTGAAACATAACTTATTACATCATTTTGAAGTGAATTACACTTGGAAACATAACATTTTTATCAAACCCTACCACTACTCCTTCATTTCCAGGTTTATTGAATGAAATGACAATTTTGATGACTCTAACCCTAATGACCTAATGGAGACATTGAATTGAATGAAGACCATGGTGACATGACTAAGATGATAATGATGATTTGTCTAATGATGGCACATCCAACTGAGTGATGGTAGTGACTGGAACATGAAAATATTGATGGAGCAGCAGTAGACCTAGACACACTAGCCAGTGACCAAATTTGATTTTGAAAACCTAGTGAAATGATAAAATTTGACTTGGGACCCCTAACAAAACCTTGTAAGAGCATATTTGATCACTGGTGATAGGTGGAACTAATTGACACTAACATTGGATCTAGCTAGGGATGGCATCTCCCTGTGAGGTGTCAAGAACACCATAGACCAAGTAGCCTTATTCATTGGGCATGGAGTCAAAAACAAAAACACCAAACTCAAAACTCAAAACTGACCAACAAACTGAATTGACTTTACTCTAAAACTGATGTGTCAAGAATGTCGTAGACCAAGTAGCCTTGTTCATTGGGAATGGAGTCAATAACAAAAACACCAAACTCAAAACTGATCGACACATTGAACTAACTTAACTTTAAAGCTGATTACTAAAAAAAAAAAAAAAAAACCTTAGAATTGATATTTTTCATCACACCTACTCTAACTGATCTATAAATCACCTAATCAAGTGAAAAGGAACAGTTAATGGAACCATGTAAGCATTTTATTTGCTAGTTGAATTCTTTGCAGGTGTTTTCTCATGAACAAGAAGGGAAAACTATTTAAAGGCAACTCCTATGAAAACTTGTAAACATATTGAATCTTAATGAAATTGCAAAGCATGAGCCCACCAGCTAACCACAAGAATGTTGCAAGAGGATCAATGAAATTGCAAAGCATGAGCCTACCAGTTGACCTCAAGAACGCTGCAAAAGGATATTTATAGGAATACATATTGATTTCCAACCCATCTAATACATTACTTCTTTGTTCTTGGTAGTCTTTATACCTTGATTTTACAATTTACCCAACATCTGTGATTTCTTGAAATTTCAACTTAAAATAGTCATGACAAGGCTGAAAGATTTCCTATGAACTTTGTGATAAATGTGATGAGACTATTGATGTACACAACATTAAAATTGTAAACCAAACTAAACCATTATCAACCGTATCTTCAAACTAAAATCTAGCCAAAGAATGAGAATTTTGAACACAAAGATCATCCATATAATTTCCTACTGGATCATTGCAAATATGAGAAAGCTATTGTAACCTATTGTGGATCGGTTCTAATGGAACTACATGATCCTGTATAAAATCTTCATGTTCCACACATTTGGCTGCATTTTCAAACAAAATGTGGCTTGGTAACGGTGATTATGGACCGAAAAAAGGTTCTATATTACAAACAACATTCTCAACAACTTTAGGAGAAGGTTTCCAACTGCTGTTAACTTTCTTATTTTCTTCCTTGGTAACCTTATAGTTTTCTCTTATTCTTTCGAATGAAGAGAAATAAAGAGGTAAGGAGTCAGGTCAAGAATTTCATGATCTTCTCTATACTCAACATCAAAACTGAAAGACTGCTGATTTCTAATCTTAGGAAAGTTTTCTCTCAATAATTGAAATGAAGTAAAACATAAAGCAAAAGACCTTTCACCTAATTTTAAATTTTCTAGATTCTCTTCATTTCTATCATGATTGATATGCATAGGCTAAGTGATACATCTGAGCTGCTATAATGAAGCTTCTTCCTCCAAAAAACATGTCGTTGATTTCCTTGTAGAGCCAGTCTCTATTTCAACAACATAATCATCATCATACTAATCATACTTGGGTAAATCATCATTATAAGGAATGAAATCAAACATACACATTAAATTGGCAGATTGATCCTCCACGGGTTTATCTACAGATCCATCTTCATGACTGTCCACAAATGAATACAAAAAACAATCACTTTCTGATCTATGGTAACTGAGATTAGCAATAGAATGGTCAGGGACAACAACCTCTTATTCTTCTGCAATAAGTGGGACATGGTGTTTTTGAACAACAAGTTCATCTCTCATGATGATATTTTGCATCATTTCTTCCATTGTGCTTACCAAAATGTCAAGCTTCACTTCTGAAGATGTTAGATTTTACTTCTCTATGTTCTCCCTCGCTTCTTCTTTCAACTTTGACCTTTTGACCAATAGATTAGCTTCCATAGCTATTGCACTATCCCGCATTTCTTCAAGTGTGGTAGTTTTCCTTTCTTTCAATTGAAATTCCTTTTCTGGATCAAAGGCATCCGGGTAGTGTAAAAGAGCTAAACCGGGAGGCATTTTTATATCAGCAGGAATTCAATGGTATACTTGATTGAATCTAGTTGAAAAGTGTTGCATTTTTTCTCCTGAATGTCTTTCCAAATGATTAAATTCTTCTAAAATCAGAAAATGATTTCTCTTGATCACCCATCTCTCAAGGAGGACTTTCACAAATTGATGAAAATAAAAAATGCTTACAGCTGGTAAGTTCTTGAACCATTTCTTGGCTTCGTCTTGTAAAGATAAATAAAAATTCCTGATACTGACATCATCTTCTTCAACCTAAAAAAGGTCAAGAAAATTTTCAAAACTCTGAATGTGTTTTTCAACAGTGATGTTACCATATTCTCCATCAAACCTGGGAAGATATTTGTATTAATTTTCATGGAAATCATGGAGTATAAGAGGTAAGATGAGAGGCTTGTATCTATCTAGACTTTTACAAGGTGTAGGAGTATGTACATAAGCTATAGGATTAGTCTTGATCTCTTTAGGCTTATCAAGCAGAAGATGGTCAACATATGATATGGAAGAAGGGTCTTGCTCAAAATAAAAATTTGTATTCACAATCTTCAAAGGAAAGGAATCAATTATGGCTCTGGGATCTCTTCTCAAATACAGTATTATTGCACAAAAAATTGTCACCTTGACATTCTACAATCTGTGTGAGTCCATTACCACTCATACTTTCCTCCTTTACAAGTCTTAAGCCTCAGTTCTTCATATCAAGCCTTGAAAATGAGAGAAAGTCCTCAAAAGTCTCTAAAACTCTGGTTCCGTACTTTCTCTTAGCATTACCAGTGGTCCTGCACCTAATGGTCATGTCTCCTGCATACCTGACCACTTTGTCTCTGTGTTATGGGTGCGGACCCCTATAAAAGTTAAAAAGGTGCAAGTATATTCTTAAAAACTCACTTTGAGTCATTTCTAGAAGCTTCTGGAAGGAATCTTGAGGTGGCAAGTTTGCTCCCTTAAAGTTCATGCATCCCATACCTTAAGGAGCTAACCCCTTGATGTGAGGAGCTTATCCCTTTGAAGGAGGACTCTATCCCTTCATAGGTGGACCTGAAACCTCCTTCCTCTGCACTATAAAATCAAGCATTGGGCTGGTTACTTGGGAGGTTGAAAGCTGAATATTTTTGAGGTGAAATGCAGCTAGAACTTAGTCTTCTTATTTGAGCTTTTATGAGGAGAGATTACATACCTCTTTGATCTCATTTGGAAGAGTGTATGGCTTGTTAAAGTAAAGGAGATTCTTGTTTTGGACCCTGGGAAGAGCTTGTTCAACATCAAGGATGAAAAGGTTGTAAGGTTCTTCTACTTCAAAGTTAATACAAATAAGTTTGTTTTTCTCAATAAGCTATTGTGTTATGGTTTATTTTATGGATTCCTTGATCACCATAATGGACATGATTAATGATATTAGCTATGCAGGTGCTATTTGATGTTTGCTTGGTTGTGATTGCAGATTCTCAAAAGGAAACTCTTTCGAACGGTTGAAGGATGGCTGCCACAAACTAGCGTTGGACTTAAGGTAGGGTCTAAACACCTCTATAGTTTTTATTTATGAACCGCATATGTTTAGAGAAAGATAGATTTTCTTGTCTGCTTGTTGCTAGACTATCTTTTGATACTAGGGAGATCGGTCTTGTCCGCAAGATCAATTTATCTAGCCAACAAATTGGCGACTCCGCTGGGGAGCTGAATTTGGTTTTTGGTTTTCCTTTGTCTTTGACTTGAGAAACTTGTTCTCATTTCTAGTTTTTGCTTGATGTGTGTTGGATTGGGTAGTTTTTAGAATCTGGATTTTTTTTTGTTTTTTTCGAAGTTTTCAAGGGACCGCACTTTCTATTCATAGATAGTGCGGACATCTCCGCACTCATCCTTTAGTACACAGAGCGGTACCGCATCTGGTTCTTTTGGAAGCCTGCAGACCCTATAAATTTTTTTTGAAAGACCTAAAATGTTTTCTTCCAGTTAAGTTGAGGTTTTATTTATGACTTTTAGTGTCTATCTAGATCTGCATGTGTTCAGTCAAAAATCTCTTGTGAGTAAGTTCCAATGGTATTTTTGTTTTAGATGATTTTCTAGAAGTTTTGCATGCCTGGAGTGGTTTTCACTTGGTCTCTATAGTGACTCAAAGATTAGAAGCCTGAGAAAACTTAGATTACCCTGGTGTCTTTTTGTCTTCTTGATGAGTCTGACTGGCTTGTGAAATCTGTCCTTTTTGAGAAATAGTTTTCGTTTTCTCTTTGCAAATATTTGAACGAACTTGGTTATAAGTTTTGAATTTCATTTTTATAAAAGAAAACATATCTAGATGTTTTTGATTGACCTGTTATTCTGAATGAATGAATCCTTAGTTTACTGAACAACTAAGTAAAACTTCCTAAAAAATAATTGAAGCTTTTATTCAATTAGGTTTTTAGAAGTTTTTAGATCTCAAAAATAGTTTTGTAGTTTTGAGTGTATTTTAGAAATTGTAGATCTCTTTTGAAAGAAATTGTTTTTTGTAGTTTCGAGGTTTCAAAAGGAAAGGGATTTATTGTGAACATAATTAGTAGTCTCATTTTGAGTTTTTATTGAAAAAGACAAAAAGATTTTCTTTTCATTTACATGTTGAAAGAAAGATTTGTTTCTCAAAGAATTGCATTCTCGAACTTTTTCTTTTAGCTAGAAATTCATTGAAGGAAAAACGAATTGTTTATCATTTTAGGTGCATTTTTTAGTGTTTTTGGAAGTCGAGTCTTCACACCATCAAAGTTTCATTTCCATACCTATTGACTTAAGGAACAACCCATAAAAGTAACGCTTAATTAAAATTGATCTAGTAATCTTTTTATTTCTAGGGCTCTTATCACCAATATAGATTAGGCTAGTATCTTGGAGTAGGGAGTAATTAACTCTCCAAGATAGTTAAAACAAACAAGTAGCTATATCTTGTGGTAGGAAATAAATCCAATTGTAATTGATACATTCTCGGAAGATCCTCTTAAAGGAGTCAATCACGAGATCATGTCCGAACCTTTGAGACAATCAAGTCTATTTCATTGGGAAAGATAGAAGATTTGCGTGTATTATAAACGGTAAACCTCGGATTAACCATTGTCGAGGAGCCTGGGGTCACTTGTTGGTAAACCTCAGATTGATCATGTCAAGGAGCCTTCAAGGGGATTGAGCTTTGTTACTCTGCCCTTGTGCATAGATCGGATCGTAGACTGTTCCATCAGTTGTATTTGTCGTTGTTGGTAACCTTAGTGTCCATAAACTTAAGATTATTTCCTAAGGTGATGGTGAAGGACGGTTCTCACTGTACCTGGAGCAGACGTTGACTAGACTCACTTGGAATCTCTGGGGGTTCTCTTCACTCGAGATGGTTTTGTGAAGAAACTTGTGCCAATCTGTTTCATTAAGGAGGTTGTCGGGGTAACTGTTCCAACCGCCCTTTCTGTATTAAAATTCTATGAGATTGGATTTCATCACCAACTTGTGTTTTTAGTACGGGAAGTTACTATTTGTGTGTGGTTTGAACTCTTAGATTTTTTAGGTGTGTGATTCAATTGTTTGTTTCTTTAGAGACTTTAGGTGGATTTATTGAAATTTTTCTTTATTTGCATGTGAGTACTTAAATATTTAATCGTGGCTGAATTACCGAGACAATCTTGTAGGCTTCGGGGGAAACCTCCTGAGTATACACCAAGCCAGCTTGAAGGGCTATGAGCTCTTGTATCACCTAGTGACAATAGAGTTGGGTCACCAAAAGCCGGAGAGTCATCCTTAATTGTTCATCCTGATTATCAAGTACAGACAACGAAGTACATTTCTGAGCCAATTTCACTTTCCGAAGTTACTAGTAGTATTTATACTACCAGTGGATTAGCTAAAGAACCTAAAATTTCTAAGCCTGAAACTGAACCTACTCCTACTCCATCTTCAGGATTTGCTTCTCCAACTTCTAGTGGTCTTGGTTCACCAAGGGTAGGAAATATCATTACCAAAAATCTTCCTTCTGGCCTCATTTCTATTGAAGAACTTGTTAGTCGAGATGAAGACATAATTCTTCCTGAAAATCAACCAACTTTAGAACTTAGGGAGCATGAATCAATTTTCTACAGTTGTTTTAGGAGTGACACTTGGTACGTATCATTGACAATTTTTTAGAAAACCCAGGCCTTAGTTTTTCACTACCTCGAATTCCTTTTCACCCAACACCCATAGGCTATTATCCTCCATTGAATATGTTGAGACAATCATCTATGTTTTCCCAAACACCGGAAACATTTTTATATGGTGGTCCTTCTGTTCCTTCGGGGTACCAATCACTCATTGGTACCTTTTCAGGAGCATCACCTCAACCAATTGGACATGAGCTATCAACTGGTAATAATGGAACTCAACCATTGAGCGCAGAAGAAATCCTTATGATGTCTAGTAGTATTCCAAATCTGCAACCTCAAGGTAGTCAATTACCGCCTGGGGGGCAACCCCAAGGTAGTCAGTTACCATCTGGAGGGCAACCTCAAGGTAGTCAGTTACCACCTGGGGGGTAACCTCAAGGTAGTCAGTTACCGCCTAGGGGGCAACCTCAAGGACATTACATACCTTCGGGATAGTACATACCTCAAGGTCAACCCCAGACTCAGTACATGCCTCAAGGTCAACCCCAGTTTCAATATATACCTCAAGGTCAACCCCAATTTCAGTACATGCCTCAGGGTTATCAACCTCAAGGTCAGTACCCAACTCAAGGTTTCCAACCACCTTCTGGTCAACCCTTTGTACAAGGAGCTGGAAATGTGCCGCTTAATTATCAACCCTATGCTCAACCCAGTTATGGTCCTCTATATGCACAACCTTTTATGGGCCCATACCCCGGAATGAATATGATGTGGGATCCATCTCAAATTCAACAGACCATGCAACCTAATGTGTAGTTATCAAGTCAACCTGGACAACCTTGGTTGCTGGTCCAACCCAGCAACCTGTCCAGCCTATTGTTCAAACTTCTGCACCTAGTTTAGTTCAGCAGTCTAGGCCTAGTTCACCTCGGACTCAGCCTCAAACTATTGTTGCGACTACTGCAGCTTCTGTTCAATCCACACTTATTTCTGGAGTATCAGTAGCTTTGGTTTCTACTGTTCCTGTATCAATACAAACTCCTCAAGCCTCTTTACCACAGTTAGGACCCACAGTTCAGACTTCGGTCCAGATGCCTGCAGGACAAGCTGGTCCAAGTACAGTTGTCACAAGTCAACGATAATTCACTTATCAGCCGTACCAGGGATAATATCAATTCAGTCCTATTGTACAAAACCCAGTCTATCAGTATCAACCGTACCCTAGCTATACTTATCAACAGCCTGAGCAACCCCAGTTTGGTCTGGTTAATCCTGGTTTCCCAGAAGGTTATAGTATTCCTAATGAAAATCCAATTCCAGGTTATCCTCGATATCCTCCTCCTAGGGCTGGTCTTGTTACCCAAGGTTTTCGCGACCCTAACCATAAGTTACCATTTATTGCAACTTTGGATTTACCTGATTTGTCGCGCCTTACGAATGATCTGATTTACTATCTTCTGTATTGGCCACCAATGCCTAATAAGTTGCCCAGTGATATCTCGAAGTTCGAGTGTAAGTTAGGAGAAGCTCCATCAAATCATGTGATGACTTATCACCTCTGGTGTGCATCTAATTCCATCATTGATGATTCAATTCGCTTACGTCTTTTTCAACGAACTATAATTGGTCCTGCTGCCAAATGGTACATTGAGTTACCACGAGGCTATTTTTATAGTTTTAGTCAGTTAGCCACTTCTTTCTTAACTCATTTTCAGTTGCCTGTCAGATACGATAATGGCACGAAATTGATAAATTCATTAAAACAATCAACGTCCACATATATTTCTGATCATATTCATGAATGGCGACATAGATGACATTTGGTGAAAGTTTTCATTCCGGATCAAATTTTAGCGGAATGGTTTGTAAAATCATTGTTACCTAAAATCACTAAAGATGTAGCTAAGGCAGGATTTGTTACTGAAGAGAAAGTAATTTCTCAGGCTCAATACCTTGACCTCGTCTATACGCAGTCAGGTACTTTACATGAAAAAATCCCCAATCTTCCGAAACATGGACAAATAACTACAACTCCTTCAAGGTCTCATGCCGCTGATGGTATGATTGGTTTAGTTAGTACTAAAAGTAAGAAGAAATCTTCAAAGAATTCTTCACCTATTATAACTTTACCAGATTCCCCAACAAGAGACTCTTTCGCTGAAATTATTGCCGATATCCATGTCGTAGAATGATCTACGGCCAAAACGAAATCCGGTGGTAAAAATAAGGGGAAGAAGAAGAACAAACAAAACTCAAAAGAGAAAACAGATAAAAATGAATCTACCGACGAGAAACATAAACCTCGCTATCCTTGTCTCATTTGTGACGAGGATCATTTTACTAAACACTGCCCACATCGAGCCGAGGTTTCGAAAATCGTCAAAGGTTCTCAAACGCCTACCTTTTCCTAATCAAGATAGTAAGATTATTGGTTCTTCCTCAAATTCCTAAGAAGAACCCATTATGATGATTTCTCATGTCAGGATTAGAAAACGATTGCAAGATTATGGTAGTAAAAATCCTATTGGTGGTAAAGAAGCAAAATCTTCTAATTCAAACCCATCAACTACAACTCCTCCTAGTTCTGATCTGCTACAGATCGAGAAGCCTAACCTTGACTTAGTAATCAAACTGCCTGCTAAAGTTATACTTCGAAAATCAGCTTTTATCCACATGCGAGAGCTGCTCAGAATTATAACATTGTTGAAGACTTAGCTATTTCCCCTTCAGCAATGTCAGGTTTGGAAGTGCTGCAATCATGCCCAGCACAACGTAAATTACTATTGTCTACTATAGGAGCTATTGATATTCAGGATTCGAACCTAATAATCTTCGCTTTAGAGAATAGTACACCCCACTTACCTCATCAAATGGCTTTCTAGATTCCAGTGTTAGTAAAAAATAGACCTTGCTTTCAGACTGTGATTGATGAGGGAGCTTCCACGTGTATTATGTCGATCCAGTGTTGGAGATCGCTTGGTTCTCCCACACTCAATCAGTCTCCGATGATTCTAAAGGCTTTTGATGGCCAAGGGTTCCATCCTTTTGGCATTTTACAGGATTTACCTATAGGGGTCGAAGGTAAAACTGTAAATCTATATGTGGAAGTGGTTGATGCCCCTCTAGATTACAACCTTCTCTTGGGTCGCAGTTGGTCTTATGCTATGATTACTGTTGTTTCATCGGTATTTCAGCTTATCAAGTTTCCTCATAATGAAAATATCGTTACGATAGACCAGCTGACTTATTTTTCATCCGACCCAGCATCTTCAGATAGTATTTAGCATGTCGGTAAAACAAATATCCCTTACAAGGATGTTGGGGTAGGTCTAATTAAAGATTCTGGTTTACTAGGAAATTTTTCCTTCCCTCCTCCTAATGTATCGCTTTCTATTGCAACTATTCATTATTCATCGAACACTATTGCTTTTGATGATCCTTGGATCATACCTTCCAATTCTGAGGTGGATCCATTTGGTAACGTGATGCCTTTGAGTCCCTTTGAAATTACATATCAGGCTGTACAGCCATTTTCTGACTCTTGTTCAACCAAAACTGATCCAATGAATGTGGTCCATGGGGAATCACTTTCGATATCAACCTCAGCTTCAACAACATTTTCTGATCCTGTTCATACTGATGAGAAAATTCATGAACTTTTGTCTGTTTGATGATTTACCATGGGAAGATCTTCATCGTCGATCTTCATTTTGACCTGAGCTTGACCATTTTGAAGATGATTTTTCATCTATTTTTACTACTGACTATGTCAAAGAACCACAGAACCCATTGCAACATCCTAATTCTGAGTTAAATTTGGGAAATATTTCTTGAACGGTTCCTATTGACATTCCAATTAAACCTGGAATTATTGAAAACATTCATATAGGTGCTTCCTATACGGACGATGAAATCCAAACCTATAAAGCCCTATTTCAAGAATTCCATGACGTGTTTGCTTGGTCATATGAAGAAATGCCAGGAATTGATCCATCAATTGTTGTCCATGAAATCAAAACTTACCCAGATTGTAAACCTGTCCAGCAACGTTTGCGTCAGATACATCCGAGAAAAGCCGCTGCTATCAAAGCTGAAGTTGAGAAATTACTTTGTGCAAGTTTCATTTATCCAATTCCTTTAACAGATTGGGTATCGAATATTGTTCCTGTCAATAAAAAGCAAGGAACGATAAGAATATGTATCAATTATAGGGATATTAATTGAGCTTGTCCTAAAGACAATTATCCAACCCCCTATATCGATCAAATTATTGATGATTGTGCTGGTAGTGAAATGTTCTCCTTTATGGAAGGTTTTTTTGGTTACAATCAAATCAACATACTCCCTACTAATCAACCTAAAACGACTTTCATTTGTCCATGGGGGACATTTGCTTATTGCAAATTACCTTTTGGATTGAAGAACATTGGAGCAACTTTTCAAAGGGCTATGTCTTACGCATTTTATGACATCAAGCACATTGTGCAGCCTTATCTTGATGATTTACCTGCCCATTCATTACATAGAGCTGATCATCTCACTCATTTACGAGCTATCTTTATGAGATGTAGGCATTATCAAATTAGGCTGAATCCACACAAATGTGTATTCCGTGTAGAAACGGGTCGTTTACTGGGATTTGTTGTTTCAAAAGCTAGCATTTGTATCGATCCCTCGAAGGTTGAAGTTATTGTCAAATTACCTCCTCCTTCGACTCTTCGCCAACTCCAAAGTTTGCAAGGGAAAGCAAACTTTTTACGTCGTTTCATTCCTAACTACGCCAAGATAACAAAAGATTTTACCAGGTTGTTGAAACAGAATACTCCATTCTTTTGGGATGAGATAGCTGACAAATATTTTGATGCACTTAAACACGTGTTAACCCATGCGCCGTTACTGCATCCTCCCAATCACAACCAGGATTACTTTTTGTACCTCGTTGCTTCTCATTCCACCATTGGGATGGTTTTAGTTTAGGAAGATGAATTCAACAATGAACATGTGATTTACTATCTTAGTCGAACTTTGCATCCGACTGGGATTAAATATTCGCATGTGGAGAAATTGGTCTTGGCAGTTGTTCAAGTTGTCCAAAGATTTCGCCACTACATCTTATTACACAAAACCATGGTAATTTTTGAATCTAACCCTATGATGTATTTTTTGACCAAATAATTGCTAAGGGGCAAGTATTACAAATGGATAGTTATCCTGCAAGAATTTGACTTGGAATTTGAAAAATCCAAGGCAAAGAAATCTTTGGTTTTTGTGGAACTAATGTGTGATTTCCCGCATACTGATACTGAAACTGTGGCAGAAGAGCCCATTGCAGATGAATCCTTGTTTCTTATCAGTACTCTTGATCCATGGTATGGAGATATTATTGTTTATCTCCAAACCCAATCTTTTCAATCTGAAATCTCATGATCTTAGCAACAGAAAATACGTTTCCAATCCCAACAATACAATATTATTGGTGATACACTCTATCGTCGAGGGGCGGATTCTATTTTTTGACGTTGTCTAACTCACGAAGAAGCTGAAAAGGTTTTGAATGACTGTCACTTTGGAGCATGTGGTGGTCATATGTCTAGGTATGCCATAGCCCAAAAGATATTGCGCGTTGGTTATTTTTTGCCATCCTTATTCAAAGATTGTATCTATGCAATCCGAAAATGCCACAATTGTCAAATTTTTTATCGTAAGATCCATGCTCCACTCACTCCTATCCACCCTATAGTTGCCATTAGTCCTTTCGCAAAGTGGGGTATTGACTTTATTACATGTAACCCTCACTCGGCTAGGGGGCATGCGTATATCATCCTAGCGGTAGATTATTTTACTAAGTGGGCTGAGGCAATGCCTACATTTTCAGCAAACAGCAAAACTACTGCAACTTTCATTTTCAATCATATAATTACTAGATTTGGTGTTCCTTAAGCTATTATTATTGATCATGGAAGTCATTTTTGAAACATCATGATGACTGAACTGACAGATCAACTTGGTCTGCGTCATGATAGTTCTACTCCATATTTCCCACAGGCTAATGGTCTGGTTGAAGCTATCAATAAAGTTCTAGTCACTATGATCCAATGAATCATTGGTATTCATAGGTCGAATTGGCATAGCATGTTATTTTCAGCACTTTGGGCATATCAAACCTCAGTAAAAACATCAACTGGTTTCACTCTTTTTCAATTGGTCTACAATTTGGAAGCAGTGTTACCCATTGAATAAGAAATTCCATCATTACAATTAGCCATAGAATTACTCCCAGCCACTTCTAAAGAAGAGAAACATTTTTTTTACTTAGCTCAGCTAGATGAGAATCAACGTAATGCTGCATTAGCAATCGAGGCTCATGAGAAACAAATAAAAACTCAGTATGACCGAAATGTTACACCTCGTAATTTTTCGGAAGGAGACCTAGTTTTATTATACGATCAAGCAAATGATAAGCTAGGGACTAGAAAATTTGTACCTATGTGGCATGGTCCTTTTATTTTTAAGTGAAAGCTAGTAAAAGGGGCCTATGAATTGGTAGATTTTGACGGTGTCTCTTTAGGTAAACCCAGAAATGGGCTTTATCTGAAGAGATATTATGCTTAAATTTTGGTGTGGAGATTTTTAGATTAGTTTCTTTATAGCTAGTGTGTTTTAGATTAGGAAAGTGTGCCTAGTGTAGAGAGTGCTTTTATCATTATTCCTGCTTATCTTGATTTTACTCTTGATATTGCAGATGTCGACGTCTCTTCAAACATACATTGGTTTTGCTGATGGTGCTTGTCGTAGTACACAGAACATTTCTTCCACAGCTTGGGTTATCTACTCACCCTCTGATGAGTTAGTATCTATGCATGGGGTAAGCCTTAGTTAAACAATGAATAACATTGCAGAGTATAGTGCAGTGACTGAGTTATTATCTGAATCCATCTCATTTGGGATTCGGAGTTTGATTGTTAGGTTAGATTCTGAACTCGTTGTATTACAACTTAACAGGGTTTATGCCATTAGAAATCTAGTGTTATTAAGATTATTTTTGAGAGTTCGTCTCTTGGAACGTGAATTTGATTATATTGAATATCAGCATATTCCAAGACATTTAAATACATTAGCAGATGCAGTTGCTTCTCATATGATAAATAGACATTTGCAATAATCAAAACAGTAAATTTAAAACAAATTCAATAACATGTTACACAAGATAGCCAATAATAGTGATATATCATAGCATAGAAGTGTGTCAAAATATACATCGTCTTCGATCATAGGTTGAAAAACACCTTATGATTAGGAAAATGAGAGTACAAAAAGACAAAAATGTTGTGTGAGTCTACAAAAGTGATCATCCTATCCCTAGTGATGATCATGATAAGAAAATAATGCTCGGGCCACCCTACAAAGGAACCTCCTAAAAGGTTCTGGGACCCCAATCACATATCGCTATAACCTAAGTGGGATATCATCTATGACAGTCTCTGGAATATCTGTTGTTAAACACTCTAGATGATTCTCCAAATCAGTCAGGATCTCTGTAGGTTGTTCCTATGGGGTTGGTACTACTGTAGCTGGGTGTCTCCTCTAATAAGGCTGGAGAGTGGCTGGTTGTCGTGGATCCACATATCCATTTAGGACTTTTTATTGTCAATTTTGGACGATTTAAAAAAAATAGATTAGTTAAACCTTAGAAAGTGTTGAAAATGGTTTTACCTTAATCATCCCACTTCTCTCCTGGTGGAAGAATCATGTCTTGGTCACCACGATAATCCATCCCAGCATATGGAAAATCCTGACTCACAAAAATTTGGTTCCTCAACCAACAAAAATACTCAGGCGGAAATTGAACAACCTCTGAACCCTCCTAAGGATGATGGGCCATCACTGCAGCCCAATGCATTATCTTAGGCTCTCGAGGAAGACCAACCTCAATAGAAAGTTGTTGTGGGACTAGCATAGGAACCCTCTCTAGACCAAAACTCACAATAAGGGAACCATATCCAAAGTTTTTTAGTTGTTCATTCTTTGCTCTAGTTAGTTGGCCTTTTACATTCGCCAACACAGCCTCACACCAGTTGAAGATGGTACCTTGATAACAGTCTACTGCCATTTGCATCTGGGATCCGATAGCTACATGCAATGCTGCACTCCCGCATAGTCTAGTGACAGTGAATGCAATAACCTTAAGTTCATGATGGTCTATAGTTTTAATATCGATTCGTTTGTCCTTTGTTTGATCATTACAAAACTCCAATCAGAGACTAGCGACAGACTAGCCACCTGGCCTAGTCCCAAAAAGAGATAATCGTTTGCCTCTCTTGGGCAAACCAGTCAAGAAATATATGTCCTCTAGCTCAATTTCGAGCCGGTGGCCACCAATCATGAAACACCGGTCCTGTATGTTCCATCTGTCTACCAGCCATTGCAAGAAGTCTACTTGGGCCCTCATGCCTGGTATGGCCCAGAACTTAAACAGTCTGCATGCTTTCAATTCATGTATTGTGTGTGGATGATTTATTGTGGCAAGGTCCACATCCTCATGATTGTGTTCCTGCCAAACAAGCATTTTGTATGTCCTACAATGTAAAAACGACATATTAGAATAGTTTAGTTCAAAAATTTTTGGGTGGAAATAGAGAAATTTGAATTTTTAAAATCCATTTCGCGGGGTCTGCACCCGCTGGTTATGGACAGTGCGTAGGTTCGTACTCGTCGTAAGCAAGTGCGGACCCATGATTTTTTTTTTGTAGAAAAAAGTCAAGGTCTGCAGGGGCTGCATGTTTCACTTGCGGACCCCCACGAGCGATTTTGTAAACCAAATTCTCCTTAAAAAATCAATTTTAAAGCTAAAAATGAAATGTAAATGGTTGAAATGCAAGATAAGGATAACGTGGATTACCTGGAGTTGACGGTTTTTGATTCCAATGGACGGATTTTTCGTAATCTTCATAGGAAGTTTCTTACCCAAAAGCTCTCACTTCTCACTCTGAAATCAAATGGTAAAAATGAATTTACAAAAGCCCTTTTTATATCTTTTTTGAATACATGAATTTTTAATTTATTTATTTTTCACTTTAAAAATGTAACTTTTTGATACATTTTTATTTATCTTAAACAGGTACGAGTAATGTTTTGAGTTTTTGTGTAGAATATTGGATTTTTCGGGGAAAATTGATCATTTTCAACAAAGAGCATACTTTTTCACTTTTTCGAACTCTTCAAAAATTTACGAAAAAGAAAAATATTGGAGTTCTCTTTAAGCTCTTTTCTGACTCGTGAAATATGAAAATATTGCCGATTTTTTTCCTTTTTAAACTCATTAAATAGAATTAAAAATGCGGTCCACTTACAGCTCTTTTCTAACCGTATAAACATGAAAAGATCGCCGGACTTTTGTTGTTTCAAGTTCAATATTGGTTATAAAATGACGTGTCTTCAGTTGCTTTTTTACTTTTTCAGATCAGAGCCACTAATTATGAAAAGTACTCCTTGATCATAATGGTCAAGCAGTTCTCTCAAGTATTATTTTATACTTTTTCGGGCTTGGGAGACACAAATTTACGAAAAAGGACACCCATGGAGTTTTCTTAAGTTTTTCTTATGACTCCTTAAAATTGAAAAACACCGAGTTTTTTCTATACTGGACTCGTTAAAATTTAACAATAAAGGACCTGTTCAATTTAAACAGGAACAAACCACTCCTTCTTAGGGTTCAAATTTTAAACTAAGTTGGACTCATTTGAAGGATGAGCTTATAAACAAGCAAATGTTATCCTCCTCAAGCTTGTCAAAAATAAAGAGGTACTTGCCAGAAATGGTGGGGGAAAAGAGAGAAAAATGAACCTGTTTGTTATACTTTGTGTTTTAGAAAAGCAGTGGACCACTCTTGAACACGACACTTTTTGTTCACCTGGGTTGGGAAATCCTTTGCCTAATAGTTAATCAAACCATATTGAAAGTCTTCAGCCGGTTTCTGGGTATTAACTTCGGATAAATTGTCACCAAACCATCTTCAGTGTCGTTATGTGTTCAAGAGGTCAGTTCAAACAAACCATTCATTTGCAAAATATCTGTCATCCATTTTGACCATCCCTAAGTCATCCTTGACAATATATTTCTTCAAATATTGATCTATGATTTCATGTTGTGGGTTTGCCTACGATAGATCGCTTTCTATCGACTTCAGCTCATTATTTAGAAAGATGATCTAGAAATTGTCAGTACCTTGGAATCTGCATGCCCTAATGGCAAGTTTCTCGCCTTCGACGATAGGTTGCATCATTGACCTTCGATCAAAGGATTCTATGACATGTTCAACATCAACTCATTTTTTCACATTTCATGGATTGTACTGAGTACTTTGATAGCCATTGACATTACTGGTGGTTTCTCTCACACTTGTTAACAGTTCATATCATTGACTGGTAATCAAGTGGTTTCTACCATGTTGGACTTCGATACATTCATTCACATGGATACAATCGTACTAGTTCGGGAAGTAGAAATCAAGACCCTGGATCTAGTTTCTACCATCCAGGCTGCGAGGAATTTTATTATTCATTATACAATGGACTATTCATAAACAGATGGTTGTGCCCATAATGTGTCTACATATGTCTGCACTTGATGTATTACAAAATCATTCCTGTACCAGAACAGTTTAGTCAATTTTCTAGTTAGTTTTAATCTGAGTATGGGAATGCCTACCTCAGCGATGATATGTTCACACACACACACACACACACAGAGAGATATATATATATATATATATATATATAGATAT
>APFE030738998.1:57244-69757 GCA_000404065.3 Pinus taeda | reverse complement strand
TATATAGATATATTGCATTGAATGTTTTTACAGGTTCTCACTGGGGTTTCCACAGGATGATCCTTGAAATGATGAAGTACTTCACTGTTCATAGATGACAAACTATATCTTCATCTATTACAGACTTCACACTTTAGGGGGCCATTTGTTGCACAAAAAATTGTCACCTTGACATTCTGCAACCTATGTAAGTCCATTGCCACTCATACTTTCCTCCTTTGCAAGTCTTAAGCCTTAGTTCTTCATATCAAAGCCTTGAAAATGAGAGAAAGCCCTCAAAAGTCTCTAAAACTCTAGTTCCGCACTTTCTCTTAACATTACCTGTAGTCCCGCACCTAATGGTCATGTCTCCTATGTACCTGATTGCTCTGTCTCTGTGTTATGGGTGCAGACCCCTGTAAACGTTAAAAAGGCGCAAGTATATTATTAAAAACTCACTTTGAGTCATTTCTAGAAGCTTCTGGAAGGAATCTTGAGGTGGCAAGTTTGCTCCCTTAAGGTTCATGCATCCCATACCTTAAGGAGCTAACCCCTTGATGTGAGGAGCTTATCCCTTTGAAGGAGGACTATATCCCTTCATAGGTGGACTTGTAACCTCCTTCCTCTGCACTATAAAATGAAGCATTGGGTTGGTTACTTGGGAGGTTGAAAGCTGAATATTTTTCAGGTGAAATGCTACTAGAACTTAGTCTTCTTATTTGAACTTCTATGAGGAGAGATTACATACCTCTTTGATCTCATTTGGAAGAGTGTAAGGCTTGTCAAAGTAAAGGAGATTCCTGTTTCCTACCCTAGGAAGAGCTTGTTCAACATCAAGGCTGAAAAGGTTGTAAGATTCTTCTACTTCAAAGTTAATACAAATAAGTTTGTTTTTCTCAATAAGTTGTTGTTTTATGGTTTATTTTATGGATTCCTTGATCACCTTAATGGACATGATTTATGATATTAGCTATGCAGGTGCTATTTGATGTTTGCTTGTTTGTGATTGCAGATTCTCAAAAGGAAACTCTTTCAAACGATTGAAGGATGGTTACCACAAACTAGCGTTGGACTTAAGGTAGGGTCTAAACACCTCTATAGTTTTTATTTATGAATCACATATGTTTATAGAAAGATATATTTGCTTGTCTGCTTGTTGCTAGACTATTTTTTGATACTAGGGAGATCGGTCTTGTCCACAAGATCGATTTATCCGGCCAACAAGTATACTTTGGAAAACCTTCTTCACATTCTCAGGGAAAGAAAAGAAATAATTTATAGTAAAGAACATGAAGTCTTGGATGAAAGTCCAATTTGAATACTTGATCTTCCCATATTGTCCTTGCATGTTTTTGTTGGTAAGGTGTTGGGAGTGGGATACCCCAAGGGCAATTTTGGGGCTAAAAGCCCATGTTTAAGTCAATTTTTGCAATATAATTCTCAAGAATCCGCACTTTATGGTCACGGAGCGTGATGGTGTTATGTGTCAAAAAAGGTAGTCCGCCCTTAGTTTTGTAAAGTAAACTAGGCTGTAAGAGACCTACCCATGGTCCACAGACCATGGGATTGTATAAAAAGAGCTAAACTCTAAGTAGTTTAGGCATCAATAGAATGGTAGATCATGTAAGAGAGTCATAGCTTTGGGTCAAGATGTCTAAGTCTTGGATCGTAGTGAAGGTAGAGGCTCTGCAATTGAGTGCACAAAGGCCTGGGGTAGAAGTCCGCAACTAAGTGCGCAGACGCCTGCAGCTGTATGCGCAGAGCATAAAAAAGTTGTAACACATGGAAGACATTAATAAAAGGAGATATTCTGAAATTTTTGTGTCTTTGCTCTGTTGATGCAATTGGATATTTTATGTATGAATTTCCTTTATTATGCTTATATGATGCGCGAATGAATGCAATTACATTGAATAATTGAACGCAATTACGAATATCTACTTACACGATGTTAACTTTAAGTATTTCATGAGATAAGCAAATCACTTAGACAAAATGGGGAATTTGCATGGCACACTGCCATAGTAGCGCAAAAGTACCTGAGCAGCAGGTCAGGGCTACGTGAAGGTTGATCGTACCCTTTCGCGGTGGTACAAAAGGATGGAATAGAGGGTTCATCCTACAAGCCCTAGAAAGAAGCAACCTATGTGAAGGCAGGGATAGAAGGAATCAAACAACATCATAACCATCTCAGGGTGCAAAACTTGGTTCCAGCATCCCCACATACTACTTTGTGTGAGACTTTGGTCCACACTCCATGGGCTAATGCTGAAAGGGCCAATAGTGTAGGGATTTGTTTGGCTAATTAATGTTGAACATGGGTCAGGTCCCCTCAAGCCAACAAATGGTTTTGTTGCTAGGATTGAAATATGCATAAGAGACGTGTGATGTCATATCACTGGAGTCCAACTAAGAAGGAGATAAAAGACTAGTTGGATAGGAAGATCCACGAATTCACGGCATAAGAGAAAAAAAACCCATGACCGACAAAGGAACAGTGGTTGGACAGATACCTGTATAGAGAGATCCACGAGATATTTTTCTGCTACTTCCCTATTGAGCTATACAAGTGGATCGTGAAGCTAGCAAATAGCAAAGGAAGGTGGAAACTTGATGGTCCTATTGAGTGGACCCTAGAGCTAGTGCGAAGGTTGGAAGCATTGGAGGCTAAGGTTGTCCGCGCTATTGATCATTGGCTCGATCGCATCATAGGAGGATTTGTGACTGAATTTGCGGTCGACACCTCAGTTAGCTACAGCGAGGCGGAGTGATAGTTTCTCAAAGGACTGTGAGGTAAGTACATAAAATCGTTGAATACCTGGATTAAAATTTTATTGTGTGAAAAACGGTTTATGCAGCTACCTTGATGTTTGAAACTACGCGAAGTGGAATAACTTACACGAACAAAGGAAAAAAGTGTCTGGAGTATAGTCCATTGATTTCTCCTCCATGAGGTGACGAGGAAGAAATAGATAAGGTTTCTCTGTGAAGTGCTATTCAGCTAATAAGAGAACGATCCCTGCGAATACCATCTCTGCCCACACCACCTCCAACTTCACCACCATCACCTCCAACTTCACCCATACCACCTCCACCTTCACCACAATTTAGTATGGCAAATAGAGTGAAGCTGCCTTTGTTCAAAGGCTTGGGAAATGAGGACCCGGACCAATTCTAGTTCATTGTAAGGGTTGTATGGGAAGCTCAAGGTGTTACAGATGATCATATAAAGAAGGTGACACTAGTTAGTGCTTTGCAAGATCTCGTGCTAACCTAGTATATTAAATACTCTAATGATAACCTGAATGCTGGAGTAGTAGACATCCAAGTAGCACTGAATAGAGAATTCAGGAGGCCTAAATCTGAGGCATAGTCGATTTTGGGTTTCAAAGAGAACACAATGCAACCAGGCAAGATGCCTTGGGAACTAGATCAGAGGTTGAAGTGTACAAACCGCTAAGCCAACATGAATTTGACAGATGGAAAACATCGTGAGTGGTTTGTAGCTTTGCTACTACCACACTTAAGGAGTGTGTTGTCGTAGTAGAAGATAACAACTTAGGTAGAGGCCTTGGAGATTTCCATGAGACTACATGAAACTACGATGCAAGATCCAAATCTAGGAGTTCAACAGATCCATATGCAACTGAAGAATATGTGCCTTGAGATGCAAAGTCTGAAGCAGGACATGATAGTTTGACCATAGGTGCACGAAGAAGTATGGTGCTTGAAATGCAAGAGTCAGGGTCATGACAAAGACCATTGCTAAGTCTTTGCAACTATATTTCAGGAGGAGGACCGATGCATTTAATGCCAGAAGGTCAATAAGGACCTAGTGCGGGGTCTACAGTATGGTGTGCTATCTATCAGGTAGCTAGAAAACATGCCATAGATAACTCTCAATTGCTACAGAAGTTAGTACAGACACTACAACAGCTATTATGCAACTTTTATAGGTCAGTAGGGAATGATGAGTGTACTTGTAGGAGCTATGAATTGATGATGGATAGAACTCCCACCTATAGGGTTTAGGCTGAAACACGACCACTTGACGAGAGTGCAGGGATGGCACAGATAGGATTTTAGGGGTACTGACAAGGCTGACATGGAGGAGGACCTGGTAGAGTTCGTGTATAGTTGATTCTATACAATTGGAGAGGATGAGGACACTATGCCTACGATTTCACTTATCCAACACATCCGTCATGCAAGTATTGCACGATGTTTGATCATGAAATGGAAGACTGCCCTACACTGATAGCTAGGATACATGACAAAGGGGCACTACCACCTCTGCCGACTCAGAACCTGTAGATGTTGAGTTTTGAGCCACATTAAGAGGATCCAAATGTAAATATAGTGCTTAGAAGTGGAATCACGATAAAAGATGACAAGGGGAAATAGCTAGAGGATAGTACATGGGTTTGCAAAGCTCCTGTGAAGGAGGTCGAGTTCGATTTGGAGCATGCACATGAAACCTTCATGGAGGATAAGAAGATCTTCGCTAAGGCCTCCACCTCAGGAAGCAAGGATAAGCCTAAGAAGAAGATGGACCCATCTATGCTCACAATGTTTTTGGAGACCTATATGAAGTTACTGCGTGATAGTAAGGCTGTGAAAGGGTTACAAGAGCTCATTAATAGATGCGCTGGGACCGTATTGTGTGAGCCACACATAGTATGAAAGGTTGGCAAGCATGAAACAAGGAAGGGACAAGAGATGAGATTGACTGCGTAGATAGGAGAGTATGAAATGGATCAGGTTATTTTGGACATGGGGTTAGACGTGAACATCCTACCAAAGCAGACTTGGGAGTGAATGGGGATACCTACATTGCAATGGTCTCTGGTTCAGCTAAGGATGGTAAATCATCAGAAGATCATCACCATGGGGCGGCTGTAGGGGGTGACCATGGATATTAAGGGAGCAAGCATGCTGGCTAACTTTGAAGTAATAGAGATAGTGGATGACAACAATCCATATCTTGCCCTCTTGGGAATTGACTAGGCTACTGATATCAATGGGGTAATCAATCTGAAGAATCAAAAGATGATCTTTGAGAAAAAATTGTTGTGTGTAGTAGTACCCCTTGATCCTGCTGAAGGATCACGCTATACGAAACCAGTCCTCGATTATGAAAGTGATGATGATCTAGACTATATCTATAAGATAACAGCACGAGACCAAGATTTGGTGAATCCCACCATGGATGGACGATTACATGGGATCGTGAGAGTTCCTGCACTTCACACTCCAATGAAGAAATAGAATGCTCGTAGAATCGGTTACATGAAGTAACTACGCTGAATTGCAACATGATGACCCAATCGCTGTGCTATGTGTCCTCAGAGGTAAAAAATCTGCCTACTTATGATGGTCTGAATGAGGTAGTTATCTTTTTGGATGCATTTGAAAGGGAGGTATGAGAAAAGAAATACTCCCAGGGATTGGACTAGGAACTATGTGCTACGGCTACAAGATGGTGGGGTACACATAAGGGAAGCTTTGATGATTGGCGCGAATGTAGGAGGATGATGAGAACTCACTTCAAGAAATCGAAGATGTGAATGAGAGACAAGTATGATGCATAGGATGATCCGCGCATGCATTTGGCCAAAGTAGAGAAGAATTATTCCACCAGCGAGCACGAAGGGCTAGGTATGGTGTATGCACTCTAGAAGTATAGGAACTACTTGCTAGGAGGCCATTTCAAGATGTATACGGATCACTCCACACTGAAGTACATGGTCAATAAGCTTGTGTTGGGGGTGAGAATCTGCAGGTGGCTCTTATTGTTCTAGGAGTATGATTTTGAGGTGGTTGTGAAGCCTAGATGACTGAATGCGAGACTAGACCATCTGTCATGCATCAAAATAGGGGAGGAACCTACTAACTTGGAGGAGGGATTACCTGACACATAACTATTTTAGTGCACATCGCGGATGGTCATTTTGAAGATATAATACACTTCCTAACAACAGGAACTACACCGAAAGAATACACTGTCTAGCAAAAGAAGGAATTAGTGATGCACGCGAAAGATTTCTCTGTCAATGCTGGGAATCTGTACAAGATGGGGACTGATGAGATATTATGATGGTATGTACTTGAGTTCGAAAGAAGTACCATCCTCATGGATTCTCATGGGGGCACCGCGGGAGGCCATTATGTAGGAAGAGAAATTGCGTAGAAGATTCTACATGCAAGATTGTGGTGGCCAACCCTTCATCAAGACTCAAAAGCATATTTCAAGGCATGTGATGTATGTTAAAGAACTGGCAGGCCATCATGAAGGGATGAAATGCCTTTGAATCCACAGATGATGTTGCAGCCCTTTGAGAAGTATGGGATAGACTTTTTAGGACCCATTCAGCCCTAAGGAAAGACAGGATCAAGGTACATTATCACTGCGACAAAGTATTTGACTCATTGGGTAGAAGTGCAGCCGGTGAAGGATTGCATGGGCATGACTGCTGCGAATTTCCTATTTGAGCATGTACTAATTTAATTTGGCTATCCAAAGCTCTTGATGAGTGATCACAGTACGCACTTCCTAAATGAGATGATTAGCATGCCGATGGAGGAATTTCAGGTATACCACCAGAAGAGTACACCTTAACACCCGCATGCTAACGGGATGGTGGAAGCATTTAACAAAGTGCTCAAAAACATGCTGACCATGGTTTTCAATGCTTAGTGAAGTGATTGGGACCTATGCATACCTACAGTACTGTGGGCTTATCAAACAACATGCAAGAAGTTGATTGGACAAACCCCTTTTAGGCTTGTTTATGGTGTTGAAGCGGTAATGCCTATGGAGTATATTGTGCCTAGCCTGCGAATAACAATGCTCACAGGTATGACAGATCGTGGAGCCCTAGAAGAAAGGCTCACCCAGTAGGATGAATTGGAGGAAGAAATATTTTTAGCTGGATTTCACCAGTAGGTCCAAAAGTAGTGTGAAAAGGCATGGCATGATCGACACACCAAGCTACACACATTTAAGGTAAATGACCTAGTTTTGCAATATGATAGTAAGTTTGATAAATTTCCAGGGAAGTTCATAATGCACTGGATAGGGCCTTATGTTATTAAGGAGATTACCGATGGGGGAGCATACAGATGGTCAAATTGAATGGAGAGCCCTTCCCCAGAAAGGTGAATTGCAGTCGCTTCAAGCAATACACCAACGGTCCGCCCATGTGACTAAATGAAAGTAGCACAGTCTTAGTGCTCCGGGACGCTGAAGGGAGATGTAGGACTATAAAATACACTACCCAGGTTGGGGAGCTATGTGATTGGAAGATGGTGTGAAGCAAGGATGTGTCATTTGGTCCATGGCAGCGCGAAGGGAGTTGCGCTACCCAGGGAGAAATCGCGTAGGTCAGCTGGAAAGTGACTGTTAAAGTCACTGTTCATGAAAAGACAATAGAAGTGAGGCAAAATGGAGCAGATGACTGACATTTAAGATGAAATTTATGGCTTAGATCCTTGAAAATATGCTACTAATCCGGCCTTAATGAACCAATTTTGGGGGAACAGTCGGATTTGAATTCAAAATGCCCTATAAATTACAAGTGGTTGTCCAGCAAGAAACCCTTGGCATTTTGAGTATTCAACTATTGAGCTCTCAAGCACCTATGAATCATGAGAAATAAGAGCTTCTGATAGCCTCTGAGGTATTTGTGACTTTGCCGACGAACACACAGGAATTCTTGTAGAAGATCATGTCTCCACCCCCTTAGATTATCAATACACAACAAGTGGTAGAAAAGCCAGTGCAAGAAATGGAAAAACAAGCAGAAGTAGCTGCTCTAGAAGTAGCTACCCCGGAAGTAGTTGAAGTATTGGTGGAGGTCCATAAATCCCCAAGAATGCCGAGACCGAAGCCAACCCCAACCAAGGAGACTATGAAGGACAAGAAGGGCAAGCCACCTGCCATATCGGTGCATGCCTCAACAAGGTGAAACCCACCAAAGCCCACTGCACAGGAGAAGGGAAAGGCTATAAACTTAGAGGCAGAGGAGGAGGACATCGAAGACATCCTGATGGACAATGAGGATGTGGGGGTTGAAGTAGAGGAGGTTGAAACCCAGGGTGCGGACCCCATTACACGGTTGCCGGAGTATGTCCCTCCGCACAAGCCTAAGTCCAAGGTCCCAAAGGACATTGATGAGAGCAAGACTCCTCTGCAAACCCCTCTACTACCAAATGAAATTGCTTTCGATGGTCTACGCTTGGCCCGAGTGCCCATACTAAAGCTTGAAGACTGGGACTTGGCAGACCATGAGAAGTTCCCATACCTAGCAACTGAGCAGCTGATGCGCTGCATCATAGATACAAATACGAGAATGATAGCATTAGAGCCATGTAGGTGGCTCAAGGGGGTAGAGAAGGAAGGATTGTTGAACCTACTCTAGGTGTCACATTATAACCGCACCCATGTGACAGTTTTGGTTATCAAGTAGTTGTTGTTCTTGGTGCATGATGGGTGTTTGTGGCTGGAGGATCCGATACCCACCATAGATATGTTAATCCATCGAATAACGCACCTATCATATATAGGTGAAAATCCAGCTATGTTCTTTGCCAACAAGGATGGCAAGTAGGCACTCACATATTCAATGAAGGAGAAATTCAAGTTGGTGAAGAAGCCACATGGGTACGCTATCTCCAGAATCTGTGACCCCGCTATGAAGTTAGCAACACAGATCCTTGTAGGGAAGGTGATGTGGAAGTGTCACACCAACAATGTGTCAGCACCTGTTGCCGCGCTCGCACAACAGTGCGCAGAAGGAGTCTAGTTAATTGGTCGGACTACCTATGCAGAGAGTTCTTGGTGAACTGTCACAAAGCTTAAGAGCAAAGAAAGACATTCTACTACTTGTGGCTCTTGCTGTTGATTTTGCTAGTAGCATGGGAGCTACCAGAGGAGAGCCAGTTCCCTTCGATCACGTGAGACCTAACTGAAGTAGTGAAGTACGCTTTGCTGTGGGCAACCAAGGATGTGGAGTGAGTTTGGGACAGCAAGATCTTTTGGAGCATGGTGGAAATAAATATCAAAATGGCCATCAATCGTAAGCCACGATTGTTGCCCACGGTATACGCTAACCTGCAGAGCGATGACGAGTTTAAAGTTGATTTCCATCGACTATCAATCAGGGCACGGAAGGACCCTGTGCAAAAGTGGTATGATTTATCGTATCTAGCCAAAAATGTTGCCACTGATGCGGTGCTTGATAAATGGATGGCAAAGTGGCACACTACCACAAACTTGGTGGTGGGTGGAAGCAAGTCTGCTCCACAGAAGAAGAAGGAGGAGGCCAAGCTAAGGATGGCATAACTCGTTGAAAAGAGGAAAAAGGAGGTCGTGGAGAAGGCCCAGGCAGAATAGACAAGAAAGGCGGTACGAAAACAGACAGGTGGCATAGAGTGGGGCTCTAACAAAGGCACATGGTCGCCTTCACCTGAGACTGAAGAAGAAGTCACAGAGCAGCATGGTGCAGACCCTCAGGAGACGTCTGCCCACATTAAGAACTCGAGAGAGTTGGAGAAGGGAGGGTCTAGAAAGAAATTCAAGGCAACCAAGACCTTGCTGGACCTTATCACATTGACAAAGGGTGACTTATATGACATCGGTGACACAGTCAGAGATGTCACTGCGGAGGCCCTCGATTAATTTGAAAAGCAACAATAGATCATACTAGGGGCTCTCCAAAGTGAGTTGCAGGAGTTGCAGACACACGCGTCGCAGGCTGGTACAGTGTCTACCAGCTTGGCCATCGGCACTTCAGAGGTTGTCGATCTGCTATGCACGAAGTATTCCAGTGCGATAGTGTTGTTGTTGGCATTATGACACAGGTTTGGCACTATGACACAGGTTTTGTCCTTGATGGTAACTCACTCAGATGACAGATCACAGTTCAGGCTCACAGAATGAAGGAAAAAGAGGTATACGTAGGCTTACCTTGAGAAAGTCACGTATACACATGGGTTCACCGACCAAAAGGAGTGTATGCATATGCATGCACTTTCACGCAAGGAAAACCGCGTACATGTTGGAAAACTTAGTTTTGGTCCATGGTATTTGGTCCTTGGTATTTTGACCCATGGTATTGGTCCAAGGTATCTTGTTTGAAGTGTTGACCCCAGGTATTTGGTCCAAGGTATTGCTTCTAAGTGGTTTTGGACCATGGTATTGAGAAAGGCCTAAGACTATAAAAGGAGGAGGAGATCATTAGGCAAGGACACTCAAATATTGAAATCTAATGAAAAGCAAGATCTAGAATACTGGTCATTGGGTTATGGTGCATAGTTGGATCTGAATCAAGCAAGAACCTAAGTGCTTGAAGAAGGATAAGTTCTATTAATGGGTCAAGATATTAAGGCTTGAAGAGAAGTACCTTTGTGTGATTTTGATCTTTTGTAATTGGAACATGTCTTAATCTGTAAATATGATGATCTAGGTATAACTAATGTCTAAATCATTATAAAGGGTAAATCATCTTTTACAGATCTGTACGCAGGTTCAGTATAGCAAATGCGCGTATACACGCTGGTTCAACATTTCAAAATAGCATATACACAGGTTTACCTTGAGAAAAGTGCATATGAACACAGGTTCGATGCATTGAAGTAGTGTACATCTCATAAAACATGTTTTAGCTACTTCTGTTTACTGTTGCAGTGTTCTGGGTTTTGGCTTGGGTTCTGGTACTACTACTGTACTCTGGTTACAACATTCAGAGAAGTGATTGTTTGATTTAGTTTTGGTTGGTGTAAAGGAGATTGATTAATGCATATATATTTTAATGTTTGATTGATGTCATTGATGGATCCAGTTTGAAAATTTATGAAACATGATCCCTAGAAGAGAAGAGAAGATTGTAGCCTTCTATAGGTCAGCAGCTACATACTAGTACATCAGCTAGTACAAGAGTTAAGTGTTGGAAATAATACTGAGAGGGGGGGGGTGAATCAGTATTATCACATTAATAAAACTTTTCATTTCCAAACTCTGATTCATATATGCTACTTCCACAACTTCTTATGATTAAGCTAATTGATCTTCAATGAGTGCATTAGACATTATCAACCATATTATCAATTAACAGATGCAGTAACATAGAATAGATCATCACACATAAGGCACACACATGAACACCATGATATAAGGTGGAAACCCAATGCGGGAGAAAACCACCTGCTGCAAGTCATCTCAATCTTCTTCTTAATAAGAAAATCCTTTTATAATATTTGTACTGGTGCAGTCTTATACCAGTACGGGAGCTACAACCCCCTTTGCTCTTGTACTAGCCGATCCATTTACTAGTACACAGGCTGCTACCTGCTACAATGCTCCAAAGATTTCCCTTTGCTTTTGTACTAGCTTAAGTACTAGTACGTAGGCGCTGGCCTACAATCTTCTCTCCTCCAGGTACCACGTTTCATCAATTTTCATACTGGATACACTGAAGCACAACACATAATCTTAAAGGCCACGTTTCATCCAATTTTCATACTGGATCCATAAACATCAAATGATCATCAAGTACCAGTAAGTCACCCAGATAACCAGATCCACAATAACAGAAAACTAAACCCAGAACACCTTCTGTGGCTTCTCCTGTGGCGCCTCCTGCGGTGTCTCCTGCGGCGTCTCCTGCGGCGCCTCCTGCGGCGCCTCCTGCGGTGTCTCCTGTGGCGTCTCCTGCCTGCGGCGTCTCCTGCGGCGTCTCCTGCCTGCGGCGTCTCCTGCGGTGCCTCCTGCGGCGCCTCCTGTGGCGTCTCCTGCGGCGCCTCCTGCGGAATCTTATGCAGTGCCTCCGCACTTCCGCAGCTGCAACGCTCGAGAGATCACCCTTCACAGATTCGCTTTCCACTTCACTTTCATATAGATCGAGCTTTTGAAACAATAACCCATTATTTCAGATCTTAAGATATTCAACCCAAAAGCATGCCTAAGCCAAATGATCTCCTTTGCTTTATATAGGCAAGCTCTTCCTCAAATCATGGATCATGGGGCTCAATAATAATAATAAAATAAAACAATACCATGGGCCAAAACCATAACAAACCAATACCATCAACTCAATATTAGGGATCAACACGTCTGTCGAGATGCCATGGTCCAAAAACCATAGGTTCAAATTCCAAGGACTAACTACCATGGACCAAAGGTAAGTTTTCCCACATGAAATAAACTTTTCTCTGCATAAAATTCCGTGAACTTTTCTCCACATGAAATAAACTTTTATAGATTTTTCTCTGCATAAAATTCCGTGAACTTGAAAATAACTTTGGTGCACTATAATTTATCATCTGAGTGATTTGCCATCAAGGACAACACTTTAGCCATAATGCCAACAATCTCCCCCTTCGGACTTGATGGCAAAGCTTACTTGTGAACTGTCATCCGATCCCTTTTTGTTGTCCGGTAACCCATGCACTCTGTCACATCTGATATTTGTAGATTCATCTGAATGTATACAAGTGAGATGATCTTGTATGAGAGGGTTGCCATCAAGTACAACA
>APFE030738998.1:32625-53597 GCA_000404065.3 Pinus taeda | reverse complement strand
CTGTGGCGCCTTTGCACTTCCGCAGCTGCAGCACTCGAGAGGTCACCCTTCACAGATTCGCTTTCCACTTCACTTTCATATAGATCGAGCTTTTGAAACAATAACCCAATATTTCAGATCTTAAGATATTCAACCCAAAAGCATACACAAGCCAAATGATCTCCTTTGCTTTATATAGGCAAGCTCTTCCTCAAATCAAGGACCAATACCACGGGCCAAAACCATAACAAACCAATACCATCAACTCAATACTAGGGATCAACACGTCTGTCGAGATGCCATGGTCCAGAAACCATAGGTTCAAATTCCAAGGACTAACTACCATGGACCAAAGGTAAGTTTTCCCACATGAAATAAACTTTTCTCTGCATAAAATTCCGTGAACTTTTCTCCACATGAATAAAATTTTTAATTCTCATCTTATTGAGAGCCATGCCATGGGTGTTGCCATCAAGTACAACACTTTAGCCATAATGCCAACATTAAGGGGGTTGTACCTCCCTTCTAGGAGAAGCTAGAGAACAAGAGAAGGTTGTAGCCTTCTACAAGTAGAAGCTTGCGTACTGGTATAAGACTACACCAGTACAAAAATATTGTAAAAAGAAGTTTTTTATTAAAATAAGATAGAGACGAATTTGTAGCAGGTGTTTTTCACCCACATTTGGTTTCCACCTTATATCTTGTGTTCTTGTGTGCGATTGTCTGCTCTATTTTTACTGTACCTGTTACTAATTATATGGGTATGATACATAGATTAAAGATCAACTGACTAAATTATAAGTTTACAAGGTATACGCTGGTTGCTCTAAACAAAGTTGCATATATACGCAAGTTGCATTAACAGAAGTAGCGTATATAAATTGGTTTATGAAATAAAATATTGTTAAATTGCTAATATTGATTCAACCCCCCCCCCAGTATTATTTCCAACAATTGGAATCAGAGTAGGTCCTTCAGAAGAAGCTTGATCGCTTGAAGGAAGATCTATCATCATGAGCAACTACGAAAGAGAGGCATCCATTAGGCTGCCAATCTTTGATGGGAGCAACTTAATCTATTGGAAGGTAAGAACCACAGCCTATATTCAATCCCTTGGAATAGATGTTTGGGAAATCGTGGAAGGAGGATACACATTTCCATCAGTAATTCCTACAAATACGGTAGGTAAAAAGTAGTATGAAAAAAATGCAAAGGCTATCAATACTCTATTGGGGAGTTTGTCACAATCAGAGTTTGTCAAGGTGATGCAGCTGAAAACCACCAAAGAAATATGGGACAATATCATTCTAAACTATGAAGGAGACGATCACGTGCAAAACTACAATCTCTCAGAATTCAATATGAAACTCTCAAAATGCACAATGATGAAAGTATAGCTAATTATTTCTTACGTATAGATGAGATTGTTAATTGCATGAAAAACTTGTGTGAAGAGATAAAAGAAGTTACTTTAGTTGAAAAGGTTATAAGATCCTTGTCTTCTAATTTTGAATCAAAAGTTTCTGCCATAGAAGAAAGGTAGGATCTTCAAAGTATTACTATGTCACAACTACATGGAATCCTAACTGCTTTCGAAATGAGAAAAGGAGGTCCATCAGATATGAAAGAAGCCACATTCAAAGCTTCAAGAAAAGGAGAACTCAATGAGGTAGGACATACATCAGAAGAAGAGGAAGAATCAAACTTTGTTAAGAACCTTCAACGGGGTTCTGGAAGATTCAAAGGTAAACTACCTTTCAAATGTTTTGCTTGTGGAAGAGTAGGTCATTATGCTACCAAATGTCCTCACAAAGATAAGCTTGATAAAGGTAAGGAAACAATGAAATGGAATAAAAAACAAAGTGTAAATAAGAAGAGCTACTATACGCATGAAGATAGTGATGGTTTATCAAATAGTGATGAAGATGAAAATAGTAATGATTATAGAATTCTGATGGCTTTTGAAGATGATGATTTCTTGGATGCTTTAGATGAAGATGGTGTCTATGAAGAAATTTCTAAACTTAAAATCTGTTTAGAAGAAAAGAGTATGATTATAGATACTCTAATATTCCAACTTGTTGAAAGGGAAAGACACAATGAAAAGTTAGAATGTGAAATTGTGGGTCTAAGAAAAGAAATTGAGAAAACAAAAGCTTTCAATCCTAAGTTTGCTAAAGGATCAGAAACTTTAGATGAAATTATCAAAGTGAATCGTACTCCTCTGATAAAGATAGGTCTTGGATATACTGAAGAACCATCTCAAGCACAAAAGCCATCAACCTCCAAAAGCTATCTTGAGGAAGCAAGGAGAAATGAACAGGTTGACAATCATCAGCAGAGGCTTAAAGCAGATCACTAGGTAAATCAAGTTAAATCTACTTCAAGGATGAACAAAAGCTATAACCAACCACAAGTCAATCATTCTCAATTTTCTTCAAGAATGAATGTTAATGGAAACTACAATCATCAGGTCAGCAGATTCGATAATCGCATGAATTTCTTTAATGGCCAATGTTTTTCATGTCATAACTTTGGACACAAAGTTGCTCAATGTGTTGTTTACAAGACCATCATGACTAGAGAAGCACAGAATCAAAGGAATGTGACTGGGATCATGAAAAGGACCTACAATAACTTTTCTGATCTTGAAAATGGAATAGATTGCTTTATCTGTAACAACTTTGGTCATGAAGACTCTGAATGGAGGAGTAAATTTCGGCAAACATCTCATAAGGAGAAAGCTTCATTGGGTCCCAAAACATGGAAAAAGAAAGAACCACAAACTGAAATATGTGGTATAGCCTTATATGTAGAAGGACAAGAAAATCAATGGTACATTGACAGTGGATGCTCGAAAAACATGACAGGTGATAAAGAAAAACTTCAGTCATATAGTGCCTTAGAAAAGGAAAGGAAGGTCTCATTTGGAAATGACACCCCTACAGTCATAAAAGGTAAAGGCTTTTTTCTCTTAAAAGAAAAGGTCAAAGCTAGGAATGTTATATATGTTGATGGTTTAAAGCATAAGCTATTGAGTGTTAGTCAAATGTGTGATCAAGGAAATTAGGTAGTATTTCGATCAAATGGATGTGTTTTTCGTGAGCTTGATACATGAGAAACAATGATCCAAGGCATAAGAACTACAAATAATTTATACATACTGAAGGAAGGACAACAACAATGTTATCTAAGAAAAAATGATGAACATTAGCTATGGTACAGAAGATTGGGGCATCTAAGCTTTCCTCAAATAAGGAAAGCATGCAAATTCCAGGCTGTTCACAATCTTCCTGACATTAGAATTCCAGAAAATACAATATGCAAATAATGTCAATTTGGTAAGCAAACAAGAACACATTTCCCTGAAAAGGAAGGATCAGCTAGTAAGTTGCTTGAACTTGTCCATACTAATTTATGTGGTCCATCAAGGAAAAAGTCACCTCGTGGAGAAGAATACTTTATATTGTTCATTTACAACTTTTCCAGAATGTGTTGGATAGAACTTCTAAAGCGTAAAGATGAATCATTTGAAAAGTTAAAAGCATTCAAAGCTTTGGTTGAAAATGAATCAGATCACAAAATCAAATGCCTCAGGTCTGATCAAGGAGGGGAATTTACCTTGGATGAATTCTTCATTTTCTATGAAGAACATGGAATACGAAGGGAATTCTCTACTGCAAGGACTCCTCAGCAAAATGGAGTGGTAGAAAGGATGAACATAACTGTTCAACAAATGGCTCATGCTATGCTAGATGAGTCTGGAACTCCTACAACCTTCTGGGGTGAAGCTGCATTTGCTGCCATCACTATTCTCAACAAAACAAATGTTCGGGTAAACAACACTCAAACTCCTCATGAACTTTGGTATGGTAATACTCCTAATGTAAAATACTTCAAAGTTTTTGGAAGCAAATGTTACATCAAAAGGACTAATGAAAAACTTGGCAAGTTTGAACCTAGAGCAGATGAAGGCATTCTCCATGGTTACTCTTCCCGGAGTAAAGGATACAAGTGTTATAATAAAAGACTTGAGAAAATTGTTGAAAGTATTGATGTTGTGGTTGATGAACGAGGCGAAAATCCAAAGCAAGTAAAAAATGAAGAGTGGGAAGAAGATGAGAATTATCCTTCCACATCAAATCAAACTAATGGCAGAAGAAAAGACTCCATCCAGATATGTTCAGAAAAAGCATCCAGAGACCCAAATTTTGGGATAGAAAGAGGCAGGTGTGCAGACAAGAAGAACTATTACAGAAGCTTCAAGCTATCTAGCATTGCTTTCCTCCATCGAACCGCAAAATGTACATGAAGCATGCAAAGATGAATGTTGGGTCAAGGCTGTGAATGAAGAGCTTGAGCAAATTGAAAAGAATAATACTTGGGAATTAGTTCCTAGACCTCATGATAAGAATGTCATAGGAACCAAATGGATATTCAAAAACAAGCTGAATGAAAATGGAGAAGTTATTAGAAACAAGGCCAAACTTGTCTGTAAAAGGTATGCTCAACAAGAAGGTATAGACTTTGAAGAAACTTTTGCTCCTGTTGCTAGACTTGAAGCCATAAGAATGTTCCTTGCTCTTTCTAGCTTTCAGAAGTTCAAGATATATCAAATGGATGTGAAATCTGCCTTTCTTAATGGAGACCTAGAAGAAGAAGTTTATATTGAGCAACCAGGCAGATTCATCCTTGAAAATGATCCAAAACTTGTATGTAGACTCAGAAAGGCTCTCTATGGTATAAAACAAGCTCCAAGGGCATGGTATTATCATCTTGACAAATACCTTCATCAACAAGGTTTTCCAAAAGGATCAGCTGATAGCAATCTATATATAAAAATTGACAATGATAAATTTTTAATACTTGTTGTGTATGTTGATGATATCATTTTTGGTAGCAATGAAGAAGCCATGAGTCAAAACTTTTCTTTGGTAATTCAGAAAGAATTTGAAATTTCCCTGCTTGGTGAGCTCACATATTTTCTTGGTTTACAAGTTCAACAAAATAAAGATGGTATTTTTCTATCACAAACCAAGTACCTCAAGCAAATCCTGAAGAAATATGGCATGGAAGATTCTAAACCAGTATGTACCCCTATGGTAATAGGATGCAACCTCAGTGAAAATCATGAATCAGCAGCAATGCATCAACCAACCTACAGATCCATGATTGGTAGTCTGCTCTATCTAACAGGTACCCGACCAGACATCATGCATGCAGTGGGAATAGTTGGAAGATTCCAAGCAAATTCAAAGGAAGTACACCTTCAGGAAGTCAAAAGGATTTTCAAATATCTTCAAGGAACACAAAAATTTGGTTTATGGTATCCTAGAGATACAGAACTTACACTTCATGCATATACAGATGCAGATTGGGCAGGAAGCATGGATGACAGAAAAATAACTAGTGGTGGTGCATTCTTTATGGGTTCCAGATTAGTGCCTTGGTTCAACAAGAAATAAAGTTCAATTGCATTATCTACAGCTGAAGCAAAATATGTGGTTGTTGTATCTTGCTACACACAACTTATTTGGATGATGCAAACATTGCAAGACATTCAAATCACATGTACTCCACCCATCTCCATTCTGTGTGATAATAAAAGTGCAATTAGTATTCCAAAGAATCTTGTCATGCATTCCAAGACCAAGCACATACCTATCAAATATCATTTTCTCTGGGAACAAGTGCTTGAACAAAAGGTCAAATTGGGGTATGTTCCCTCCAAGGAATAGGTTGCTGATATATTCACCAAACCACTGCCTAGAGAGACATTTGAATATTTCAGACATAAGCTAGGAGTAGTTGATGCATCTTCTTTCCATTGATACTTATCTATTCTAGAGAAAAGTGGTTGTACGTGAGTTTCATGGAGCGTATCCGCATACATACACTGATTTCTGTGGATATAGACGCATATATGTTGGTTTGAAGAATATCAATGGGACAGACTTAGGATGAAAAGATTCTGATATGGGTCTGACAGTGATCATCTGGCATAGGTTCAGGGGGAGCATATACTTCTAATAATGCATTATTGGCATTATCTTAGAAGATCTTGATACAGTTTCACCGCTATTTTTTATTTTTTTTCAAGTGGAACAGGTGCAGAGGGAGATCATGGTTGCTAATGGTGATTGACAAATGTTGCTGATGATAGTTGTTGATAACTATCTTGTCTCTATGTCATATATATTTTTTATTATCAATGTCATGTAACGACCTATTTTGTTTCCCCACTATGCCTGGGATGGATAATGTAATGTTCTTGTCTTATCATGTATAACTTTTTGATGTATCCCCACTTGGTTGATGAGTCAATCTTGGTATATCCCTACTTGGTTGGGAGATGGATGTATGTATGATTCGTTGGTAATAGGAAGGTCATTTATGATGTCTAGAGTCTTGTTCTTCTTATAGAGCATCTTGTTGTAGACCTTGCTTACAGTCAGGGGGAGCATGAACAACACACTTCAGCATATCAGAGAATTCAACATCTACTCAAGGGGAGCATAATCCTTTGCCCTTGATGACAATGGGGGAGAGTGACTTGGAGTTGCCATCAAGTCCAAAGGGGGAGATTTTTGGCATTATGACACAGGTTTAGCACTATGACACAGGTGTTGTCCTTGATGGCAACTCACTCAGATGATAGATCATAGTTCAAGCTCACAGAATGAAGGAAAAAGAGGTATACACAGGCTTACCTTGACAAAGTCACGTCTACATGTGGGTTCATTGACCAAAAGGTGCGTATGTGTATGCGTGCACTTTCATGCAAGGAAAAGAACATACATGTTGGAAAACTTGGTTTTGGTCCATAGTATTTGGTCCTTGGTATTTTGGCCCATGGTATTGGTCCAAGGTATCTTGTTTGAAGTGTTGACCCTGGGTATTTGGTCCAAGGTATTTCTTCTAAGTGGTTTTGGACCATGGTATTGAGAAAGGCCTAAGACTATAAAAGGAGGAGGAGATCATTAGGAAAAGGCACTCAAAGATTGAATATATAATAAAAAGCAAGATCTAGAATACTAGTCATTGGGTTATGGTGCATAGCTGGATCTGAATCAAGGAGGAACTTGAGCGCTTGAAGAAGTATAAGTTCTATTGATGGGTCAAGATCTTAAGGCTTGAAGAGAGGTATCTTTGTGTGGGTTTGATCTTTTATAGTTGGCGCATGTCTTAATATGTAAATCTAATGATCTGGGTATAACTGATGTCTGAATCGTTGTAAAGGGTAAATCATCTTTTATAGATCTGTACGAAAGTTCAATATAAAAAATGTGCATATACACATGGGTTTGACATTTCAAAATAGTGTATACACAGGTTTGCCTTGAGAAAAGTGCGTATGAACACAGATTCGACACATTGAAGTAGCGTACATCTCATAAACATGTTTTAGCTACTTCTATTTACTATTGTAGTGTTCTGGGTTCTGGCTTGGGTTCTGGTACCATTACTGTATTCTAGTTACAGCATTCAGAGAAGTGATTGTTTGATTCAATTTTGGTTGGTGCAAAGGAGATTGACTGATGCAGATATATTCTGATGTTTGATTGATGTTATAGATGGATAAAGTCTGAAAATTTATGAAACGTGGTCCCTAGAAGAAAAGAGAAGGCTGTAGCCTTTTGTAGGTCAGCACCTACGTACTAGTACATCAGCTAGTACAAGAGCTAAGGGGGTTGTAGATCCCTTCTAAGAGAAGGTGGAGAACAAGAGAAGGTTGTAGCCTTTTTTAGGTAGAAGTCTGCGTAATGGTACAAGACTACACTAGTACAAAAATATTGTAAAAAGAAGTTTCTTATTAAAAGAAGATAGAGATGAATCTGTAGTAGGTGGTTTTCACCCACATTGGGTTTCCACCTTATATCTTGTGTTCTTTTGTGTGATTGTTTGCTATATTTTTATTGTACCTATTACTACCTATATGGGTCTGATACACAGATTAAATATCAACTGACTAAATTATAAGTTTACAAGGTATACGATGGTTGCTCGAAACACAGTTGCATATAAACACAAGTTGCATTAACAGAAGTAGTGTATATAAATCTGTTTATGAAATGAAATATTGTTAAATTGCTAATACTAATTCAACCCTCCCTCCCCTCTCAGTATTATTTCCAACAGTTTTCAGATGGAGCACTGACCATGAAAAATGAGGCTAACAGGCCCACTATCAACACCTTGAAGGGAGTTCGACTAAACCTAGAAACACTTCCGCATGAAGCACTCCACCTCTTGTAGGATGGGGTAATTGTAGGGCTGAGAGCGTATGAGCACCGTGCCCTCCAAGTGATCAGCGAATAATAGATAAGCAACACATAGATGGCCCTACAGAGAAATGTTTCCATTTCCGCTGAGGCTGAGGTGACCAACCAAAGAATGAAGATCATGCAGGTTGTGGAGGAGGCATGCATAGTGGTCCTAGAGTTGGCCATTTAGGAGGAAGAGCTAGTCGAGGTCTGCATCTGCAAATTGGCCACAGGGGTGCGCGACACTCGGACAGAGATGGCGCAGGTTTAGTTGGAGCTGAACCTAAAGATTACAGAGCTTTAGTTGAGGGCCCAACCTTCAACACCACTAGAGGTAAAGAAGCAACGGGAAATCACTTTCACAGGGGTAGTCGTAGTGGTGGAGAGTGTAGTAGCAAACTACACACAGCTGTTCGAGCAATATTTTGAGGTCCTGATAAGCTTGCAGGAGGACCCAAACATCCAAAGGCTAAAGATGGAAGTGCATGAACTCCAACAACACTATGATGAAGATAAGGGCACATCGCGAACTGTTGCGTTAACATAGAGATTAGCCAAGTTGTAGGAAGCCAAGCAGCTGAAGGAACAGATGGACACAGTGCTACACAAGGAAGCAGTGCTAAAGGCACAACTACAACCCTAGCTAGATGAAGCTTACATAGTCATAGGAAACATGAAAGGTAATCTTGCAACTTTGCAAGCGACGCAACAAAAGCTTCAGGCTGACAGCACACGAGTAGTAACTGAGAAGACAGTTGAAGATGCGAAGCAGGCACCAGCTCGGTGCATGGCTGAGGTTGTGGTCATTCGGGTCGAGATGGACGAGCTTCGCACAAAGATCTCTATGCCTACCGAGTGACTTGAGGGCAAATCATGATGTTTGTGTTGGGGGCTTGTTGGGAGCGGGATCCCCCAAGGGCAGTTTTTGGGCTGAAAGCCCACGTTTAAGTCAATTTTTGCAATATAATTCTAAAGATTCCGCATTTTGTGTTCATGGAGCGAGATGGTGTTATGTGTCAAAAAGGGTAGTCTTCCCTTAGTTTTGTAAAGTAAAGTTAGCTGTAAGAGATCTAACCATGGTCCATGGACCATGGGATTGTATAAAAAGATCTAAGCTCTAAGTAGTTTAGGCATCAATAGAATGGCAGATCATGTAAGAGAGTCATAGCTTCGGAGCAGGAAGTCTAAGTCTTGGGTCGTAGCATAGGTAGAGTCTCTGTAGCTGAGTGCCTAGAGGCCTAGGGCAGAAGTTTGTAGCTAAGTGTGTAGACCCCTATAACTGTGTGTGCAGGGCGGACAAAAGTTGTAACACTTGGAAGACATTAATAAAAGGATATATTCTGCAATTTATGTGTCTTTGTTCTATTGATGTGTTTGGATATTTTATGTATGAATTTCCTTTATTATGCTTATATGATGCATGAATGAATGCAATTACATTGAATTATTGAACATAATATCTGCTTACCCGGTGTTAACTTTAAGTATTTCATTAGATAAGCAAATCACTTAGACTAATTGGGGAATCTGCATGGCACACTATCATAGTAACATGAAAGTACCTAAGTAGCTGGTTAGGGCTGCGCAAAGGTTGATCGTACCCTTTCCCAGTGGTACAAAAGGACGAAATAGAGGGTTCATCATGCAAGCCCTAGAAAGAAGCAACCTGCGTGAAGGCAGGGATAAAAGGAATTAAATGACATCACAACCATCTCAGGGTGTGGAAACTTGGTTCTAGCATCCCCCCATACTGCATCGGGTGAGACTTTGGTCCATGCTCTGGGGGCTGATGCTGAAAGGGCCAATAGTGTAGGGATTTGCTTGGCTAATTAACGCTAAACCTGGGTCAGGCCCCCTCAAGCCAACATAAGGTTCATCCTCTAGTGGAGTCTTTGAATTAAATTTGAAACTGATTTGGAGTTGCCAGGTGAATGATTTCATCCTTCCCATGTCTAACCACTGTCCATCATCAACAATAAAATTTGATCCTTGTCGTTCCTTCCTAGGAGAGATATGATCTCTCATTTCCCTAGAAATGACACCAAAATATTATCCTCCACAATGTACTAGGCTAAGAGGAGTTAAATGGAGGTAACCAAAGACCAAGCTTTCAGTTTGGTAGCTAGCCCTACAAAACAAGAGAGGGATCTATCTATGATCACAACCAATGAATTGACTATAAAAAGGAGTATATTTTAGGCTAGGTATGCTAGGCTCAGGTAGATATTGAAATTTTATGGTTGTGATGTTGGATAAGGGATGAAAACGAGGTAGCTAGGTCAAAGGATCAAAGGGTTACAACAACAAAGATATGGAGGAGCAAGGTAGCAATAATTTTGTGATGGATTTAGGGCTTTTTAGTGTAGTTTAGTGTTTGGAAGATGCAAAAGGGTCTTAATGAGCATGAGCACATGAATTATTTAAATAGGAAGGAAATTAACACATAATGATATTCCCATAAAAACAAAGCTTTATGCAAAGAATTTTGTTTATAAAATTTAAGGAAAACCACTCAAGAACAGATGAATGGAAAGAGAAGATGAATATCTTTCATATAAAACTATAATAGAGAAAAAACAACATCACAAAATTACTACGCGCGAATTCCTATATAATAGTTGTAAACTATATCCTTTGATTTCTAGAAAATGTCCAAGTACAAGCTACAATAGTTCTCTCCTCTCATGTCCAACCTGTTCTATAACCAATAAAATGATACATAAAGACCAAAACAACATCTCCTTTCTCTCAGGGGTCGAATCCATGAGTCTAGGAATTTCTCCATGAGGTTTTCCAACCAAAACCCTAAAGACTAGGGAGGTTAAAACAACTCCTCCAATTAACTTTGACTCCAACCACTCTCATAAATGAGGCTAAATTTACATCAAAACAACTTTAACAAGACTAATTACCCACTATTACATAATATTCACATTAGGATTAATCAGTTACATCATATAAATCTGAATCCAACTGACCAAACTGGAGAAAATTTTCCACGGACAAAAACACAACGAATTTATGAGAAAACGCAATGAAATTGGAAAAAGTAGTTTTTGAAGGCCTTCCTGAAGTCCAAATCCTAACCTTGATAGCTCATTGGAATGTTGAGGATGTCATACAAAATGGAATCTTCAAGAGCTCAAAAATGTTACTCCTAGACCATAAAAAATGCATTCTCCCACAGGTACTCTGGAAAATGCAGCGTGGCCTCCATTAGGGTGGGAGAAAGGTAGTTTTTTTACTTTTTCACCTGTTAAAATTTGTCAAATGTATGTTCCCCTCAGGGAAAAAATTATGTATGGACCATGAGGAATCTAGAAATTTAAACCAAAAGTCATTTGGAGATCCCCCACTAAAGCGCAGCGTGGGGCACTCTGTGTTTTCCCCTCCATGACTGTGCTAAGATATGCAAAAATTCTCAAAAAACTAAATTTCCTCCAAAACTCTTCAAAATTTGTATGTGAGGTCACCAAGTGGTATGCTATGCTATGAGGGAGGAATCAGCAAGAAAATCTAACTTTTCGTTCCCTTTTTGCGTGATTAGGGTTTCATTGAGCTTCTTCTTTAACTGTTTAACCTTAACCCTAGCAATCTCGTTCCTTGTGTAATAATGGGCAGCCATGTGTCTCTACAACCTATTTTCTTTGTTATCCCTCTTGAGAAGCTTCTCCAAGTGATTATTTTACCTTTTCAAGCCAAAGTTCCCTATCTTCATTGATTTCTGTTTCAATTAGGTCAATAGAAGTCATCTGCTCTCTTTGTTGTTGAAGTTCTCTTTTGAGGCCTGTAGTCCTTGGCCTTTTCCTTGTTACTTTCTCTTGATGTTCCTTTGAAAATTATGCATCCATCACTACCTTTCCCTTGACATCCTCTTTACCAACATCAACTCCATGATTTTTAAAAAGTAGCTTCTTTACCTTCAACTTCTGATTTTCCTGCTCTAGAAATGAAATCATGAAGTTTTCCTTTGATAAACTGTCCTTGAGATTTGCTATCTCAACATATTTCTCCATTATGACCTTCTTCATTGTTTTATTCTCCTTACTATCCTCCAAGCTTACCATGTCAGTTTCAAGATGACAAGTTTCCTCGTGATGTGATTGTAATCCCTATTTTGTTGATGTTACTGATGTGAGCCCTACCCCTTCCACACGACATGGAGTAAACACAAGCCTCTTTCCCTTCTGATAATTCTAAGTTACTTCAGGCCTAGATATCTTCTCAACTTCAGGTCTCTTTGAAGAACTACCTTTCACATGCTTAATAGGTGGGGCTGATGATGTACTTGGGCTTGCAGATTGACTAGTAGAAGACAATAAAACATTTGATTGAATGAAAGTTTTCCAAGTGATATTCTTTTGAGTCAGATGATGTAGAACAATAATATTGATGAGGGCATGGTGGAAAAGGCTCTTTTCATGGTCACTCTACCTATGTTGCACCTTTTCTACCATCTTAGCCAAAAATTTGTAGAGGTAATAGGCTAGGTTTAGTGGCTTTACTCCTGTGAAATGCATGAGTAATATGACATTGTATTTATACAACCTTGAGAATATGCCTTCACATGTAAAGTATTTCATTATGATCTTCACCAATGGAGAAAAATTTTCAAGGAGTTGTGCAAAAGGAAAAACTTTATTAATGGTTTGTCTATAGTTGCCTTTGATGAAGGGTTGATAGTTTTGCAAGCCCAAATCTAATTTCTTAAACCATTTTTCTCCATTATTAGGTATCCTTGTCGCTATTGTTATGATTTTAGTTGAAAGAGTGAATGTGACACCTGCAATAATAACCTTATCCCTCCTCAAATGGCTGGAAAACAGGCTAGTCAATTTATCATGGTATCTGACCCTTTCAACCAACTCACAAAACCCTAAAAATTCTGAATTCTCAAAGAATTGCTTGGACAGTGGGGAACACATCATCTCCTCAATGTTTAGGGGTCCATACATCAATATTTGACCTCCTTTGTTATAGGTTTTCTTCTCCTCCTCCATTTGACTATTTTGCAAGTGAAACCCTAGCTATGAAAACATGGGATTGGAAAGATGTGATGGGATGGAGTGTTTAGGGAAGCAAAAGAGGGGTAGGAAAATTTAGGGAGGTGGGCAGAGGTGTTAGGGACCACTAGGAAGTGGAATGAGGGAAAATTAGTAGAGGGTATGGTCTAGGGAGTTAAAGCACAAGAAACTAATGAACCAGAGAAAAACGCAGTGAAGGGAGCATAATAGGTTTTGCAACATGAAATCAAATGAAACAAGGCTATGGAAAGATGAAGAGTGTATAACTTACTTGCAAGATGCTAATAGACAATTTTATTTTCTAAAGAAACCTTTCAGAACCAGTATTAGGGCTTGAAACAAGAAAACATAATGAAATTACAACAAAACACAGTGAATGGTTAGAAAACTCAATGAAATGCAGGGAAAACGAAGTGAAATGGTTCTAATGACCCTTGGGAGTGTTTTTGCCTCTGAAAATGTTAAGAAACTGCCTTTTGATGGATGAGATATTATTTTGCAATGAACATAAGGGTGAGAGGTGGAATGAAGTGTTATTTATAGGCTATAGAACTCAACTTTATAATGGTAGGGTGACCCACCATAATTTTCATTTTTCTTTTGATAAAACTATGTAACTTGGAAATTTTACATGAACCTTTGAAAGATAAATTATTACATCATTTTGAAGTGAATTACACGTATAAAAATAACTTTTTGATCAAACCCTACCACTACTTCATTTCCTAGTTTATTGAATGAAATGACAGTTTTGATGACTCTAACCCTAATGACCTAATGGAGACACTGAGCTGAATGAAGACCATGATGACATGAATGAGATGATGATGATAATTTGTTCAATGATGGCACATCCAACTGAGTGATGGTAGTGACCAAAACATGGAAATCTTGAAGGAGCAACAATAGACCTAGACACACTAGACAATGACCAAATTTTATTTTGAAAACCTAGTGAAATGATAAAATTTTGCTTAATACCCCTAACAAAACCTTGTAAGAGAATATTTGATCACTGGTGACAGGAAGAACTAATGAAACTTAACATAAGCATTAAATTTACACACATATCCAATAGACATATATGCATGATGCAGTCAACCACATAGAAGTGACACATTCACACATAATACACATAGTCACACATGTGTTATATGTAAATGCATCACTTATGTGTGTGTTAGCACACCATATTTTATGTGCATATTATGTGTTTGATAATGTGTGTTGTGTGTGTATTTTATGTATGTGTTATTGATCCATGCATGGGAGATTCTTAGAGGAGTGTCTATGAGTGTTTTTATTATGTATATGAGTAGGTTACATAGGTTTGAGTGTGACATGTGTGTGAAAACACGACATTTATATGCATGTGTTCATCTCTTGTGAGTGAAAATGTTGCACCCACATATAAGTAACACAATCACACCTAACACACACACCTCAAAAAGTGACACACTCATAACTAACCCAAATAACACATAAGTGGTGCACTGTCACACATAAGCATCACACTCACACTCCTAACCCAAATTCCTACATAAACTACACACTTGTAGACGTAATTCACATACACACATATGTGACTAATTTACAAACTATATAAGTGGTGCAAGTAAAATTATGCCACATTTCCACATAAGAAACACAATCAAAAGCATAATTAATTCACTCACACACATAAGTGTCACACTCTCACATAAATGACATACACACATAAGTGTCACACTCTCACATAAATGACATACACACATAAGTGGCACACTCTTTGAGAAGAAATGTATGTTGCTATTGAATATATATTCTAGAAGCCCTTTATAACAAGTTTATCCTTCTATATTTTTATGAAATGTTGCAAAAGGAAAATTCTATAATGCTAAGAGACTAAAATCTAGATTGCGAAGAGTCATGGACATTGAGTTGGAAAATATACACCCTACTTCTTAGGGCCATAAATCCTACATAGGAAATTGGTTTTTTTGTGTATGATAGCTCCTTAGAGGTCCTTGTAAGGCCTACAACAAGGAGAACAACATGATATGAACAATATATGCTCCTTTTTATTAGGAACAAGATCATGGAGCAAGAACATAAAAAATAAAAGCATAAATAAAACAAGAAAGAAACAATACAAAGGATACACGAATATATGTGGTTCACCCCACTTAGGCCATGTCTACATAAAGACAACTAGTCCTTCCTTTTTTTTCATCTAGAAAAATGAAGGGATAACCTAGAACACATTAACTATGACCTCCTCTTCACTCTATTACAATATCTTCTCTCTCAATTACAATGCTATCTCACTAATACACAACCACAATATGTTTCCCTTATAAATATATGGTTTCCTTATAGGGAAAACAAATCCCTAACATAACTTCTACCATCATATATCTGAACTAATGATGAATACTCAGGATTAGCTACAAAATTACAATTGTTTTTAAGGAAATTTGTCCAAAAATGTCTCCTCTAGTGCGTTTGTCTCAAACCCTAACCAAGAGGTGGGGTGGGGAAGCTCAAAAGAATTTTCACCATTGTTAGAATTAATGAATCTAGTGTTAGGTTTATTTACATTTCTTGGATTTGTTTTTTGTATACATATATAGGCATATTCTACAAGGATAGAATTTGTTATGAGATCTCATTTTTAATTAGTTTGTGGTCATAATATAGATTAAATTATGTGTCATACTTTGGAAAATATTGTAATATTATAAATTCATCTTGAGTTGAATAAACTATACAATTTTTTAGGTGTGTTTCTTCTTTAGGTTATATACAACTCTCTTTTTTCATTTATTTTTAGAATATTTAGTTACTAGAGAGTTGGCGATAAAGCCAGCTAAAGGAATCTCTTAGAATTACTTTCATGGTATCATAGATGAAGTTGGTGATCAAGAGACAAAAATAATTTGTCGAATTGAATATTAATTGCGTGCATATCCCCAACAAATGGTGCAAGGAGTTTGTTGAGATGATTGTTGATTCCTTCACTAAAAGTATGTACAAGTTCCTTCCACTTGTTTTATTTGTACAATTCACATATATAAAGAGAACACTATGCAACTAGCTCACAAAATAGAAGAAAAGCTTGATCAACGACTTAAAAATTGTCCTCTTCGAGGGGGAAACCTATTTTACATTACATAAATGAACAATTATTGGATGATATAGATGATAAGACCTCCTTGGTATATATAGGAGTCTAAGGGGTCATAATATAATCAGAGCCTACATAAAAATAATAATGTAAGGGCACAACAATGAAAATAGTGGGCTTCTATGGGGCACAACAATAACAACATTGGGGATACATGGGCACAACATTAAAAATAAGGGGATACAATAACAATAACAATAATGGAGATACACTAGTATTATAGGGACCTAACATGCGCCTCTCCTTCAAAAAAGTGTTGTCCTCAATGCTTGAGTAGTTACAGATGCTTCAGTATAAATTCTCATCCTCCCATGTGGAATCTTTAGTAGGTAAGTTCTTCCAATTAATGAGATACTTCAAAATTAATCAATTTCGTAGTTGTTGGGTCCTTGTTTCCATGGCTTCTTCAGGCTCAAATATGATTTTTACTTCTTCGTCAAGTTCTAGGAAAACAGTTTGAACTCGGAGCTTGTCACTGATAACCTTCTTTAAGCATGAAACATGGAAAATTGTGTGTACTCGAGAAGATGTAGGAAACTCCAATTTGTATGCCATAGTACCAAACTTTTGCAATGCCTTGTAACTACCATATTACTTGGGTGATAATTTATTATCGCTCTTAGCTTGCTTGAGGGACATTTGTTTGTATGGATGTAGGCATAAAAATGCTGCCTACATAAAAGCTTCTTTCACTGTGATGGCGATCTTCCTATTGTTTCATTTGATTATGTGCCATAGTGAGGTTATCCATTATGCACAAAAGTGTGTAGACTTGGTAAGTCTATCAACTACCACCATGATGACACTCTTTCATTTAGACTTTGATAAACTTGTGATAAAATCCATTGAAACCTCCTCCCAATGCTAACTTGGAATGGGTAAAAGTTGTAACAGACCTGGGGTATTAAATGTATCAAATTTATTTTGTTGGAAAACCAAACATTCTACCAAAAACTTATGAATATTATATTTAAGGCATCCCAAAAAAATTCCTTCTTGACCCTGTGTTAAGTTTTTAAAAATCGAGAGTGACCTCCTAAGGGGGGGGGGGGTGTGCAATTCCACAAGAATATTTTGTTTGAGTTGGGAATTCTTAAAATGATACAAGCGATCTTTGTACCATAACGAATCATTCTTGCAGCTAAATGTATGAGATGTACTAAGATCTTGTTGTATATTTTTAATGAGTGTCAACACCTCTTCGTCATTCTTCCATTCATCACTTTCTTCATTTATCTAATCTGGTTGGATAATAGAAATGACACAAATAAATGCTTCCACATCCTCATTATTTCTTCCCTTTTTTGTAAATTATTTCAGAGTCATAACCCAACATATATGTGACCCATTTTTGCTGCTCTTCTAAAGACAACATTTGTTCGAAAAAGTATTTAAGACTATCATGATCTGTTTTTACCTTGAAGTATCTTCCCATTAGTTAAGGTTTCCATCTATTTAGTGCATGTAGTATTGCCAACATTTCCTTCTAAAAAATAGGTTTGTGTAAATACTTTCCTTTGATTGGATGACTTTCAAAAGAAATGGGTATTCCTTCTTGCATTAAAGCATTACCAATTCCCTTTCCTGAGGCATCACATTCCACAAGACCGGTGCTTGGTATATTGCCTCTTTAAGATGTTTAGAGGCCTTACTTGCTTTTGGAGTCCAAGAAAATACATCTTTCTTTAGTTATGTTGCTAGAGTTTCTGCCATTCTCCCATAATTCTTAACAAACTTACGATAACCCTGTCAACTTGAGAAATCCTCAAAGATGATTTATGGTTGTGGGGATTTTCCATTCCTTAATGGCTTTAATTTTGTTAGGGTCTACCTTAACACCCTCATGAGATAAAATATGACCCAAATATTCCACCTCCTATACTCGAAAGAAACATTTGGAGGTTTTTACATATAATTGTTTCTCCAATAGTTTGATCACCCTGTGAATATGTTGAACGTGATATTTCCAAGATTTTCTATAGATTAGTATATCATCAAAAAATCTAACACAAATTTTCTAAGGAAGGGTTTGAAAATGGAATTCATCAAACCTTCACTTGTGGAAGTTGATTTAGTGAGGCCAAAAGGCATGACCAAAAATTCATAATGACCCTCATGAGTTCTAAATGTTGTTTTTAGAATGTCTTTAGTCTTCATTCTAATTTGATGATATCTTGAACGAAAATCCGACTTGGTCAAGTAAATTTCTCCATGTAATTCATCAATGACAGGTATGGGAAATTTATTTTTAATAGTGACTTTGTTGATCTCCCTATAATACAGACACATACACAATGATCCATCCTTCTCGTGCACCAATACTATTGCATCAAAGAAAGAACATTGACTAGGTTGAATTATATCGTCCTCTAATATTTCTGCAACCATACATTCAATTTCAATCTTTTGGAGGCCTCATGTTTGGAGGAACGCTTCATGGAATAAGATGAATAGCATGATCATGATCACAAATATATGGGAGGCCTTTAGGAGTCTCAAATACCTTGGAATGATTGTCCAAGACTTTTTGGACATATGGCGAAATATATGATTTCAATGTTTGAACCTATAGTGAGCATAATTGTGCAATTATACTCCTTTTTTATTTCTTCATAAGATTTGTCATTCGATTAGAGTTGATTATATTTCTTGGTTTCCCCATGACACCGCTAAATTCAACTTCCTTTCCTTCCCAAAAAAATTCAAGAAAAGTTCTTAAAAATTAAAAGCTATCATCCCCAAAGATTGTAACCATTAGACAACTAGTAAAACATCATCACCACCCATTGGAATGAAAATCATTGGACTATTAAATACATATTCCCTCATGGTTATTTTGAAGTTATGACACTTTCCAGAGCAATTTATAGTTCTTCCATTTTCATTCATCACATGAAACTGTTGGGTCCCTATAATACTAGTGATTACCCCATTACTATTGTAGTTGCATCCCTTATTAATATTTTTTGTGCCCCTATTGTCCCCATATTGTTATTATTGTGCTCCATAGAATCCCTCTATTGTTATTTTTGTGGCTTTATATTATTATTGTTAGGTGGCCGGCTGGGTTATATTGTGACTCCTTATACTCCTATATATAGAAAGGAGGTTTTGTCATTTGTATCATCCAAGAATTGTTCATTTATGTAATGAAAAAAGGTTTCCCCCTCGAAGAGGCTGAATTTTAAGGCATTGATCTATCTTTTCTATCATATTCTTGAGCTAGTTTCATAACATTTGGTATCAGAGGTTTGGATTCTAGGGTTTCGCTGCTCCAAACAGGTGATCGTGGAATTTTTGCCATATATTTTTTTTCTGCGATGTTTCAGAAGCTAAAAAACAAACCCATTTGAGAAGACATCGTGCTAAATCTCGGGTCCCAATTTTAGAGCTTTTCGCACTATATTTGCGGAGAAATGATCTGAGGAAGTTGTTCTTTTTGCAGACTCCTGAATTACATTCCAAACAGGTGACCTAGGGAAAATCGTCATAACTTTCTCTCTAAGCATCAGATTGAAATTTTGTAAGAAGTTATAGAAATAGGACGGATTTTAGTTTCTTTTATATATTTTCTGAGCCAAAGGTCGAAAAAGTGACTCGTGGCACATCGTACAAGTTCTCTCTTCTGAACTAGTCTATAATCAGGTCACTGTGGGAGATTTCACATAACTCTTCCTCGGAGAATTCAATTTGGATCAGACTGGTGGCATTGGAAAGAGGACACAGAGGGCTACTACAGGTTACAATTTTAGAATTGGATGATTTGAATGGACAGAGATACATCAGAGGCAATATCGAGCTCCTACAAAGTGAAAAAAGGTGTGTAGATTCTTTTAAATTTTTTCTTAAGATTGGTTTGAAATTTATTTTGAAGGAATTCAAAGGGCATAGTAGAGCATTATTATCGGTAAATGATGGCCCGAGGAAAGAAAATGCAAACACCTAGTAAGGAACCTGAAAGCTCTAGCATGACTCATGAAGAAGAGGAAGAAATGCAACATGATATATCTAAATTACAAGACCAAGTGCAACAACTATCCCTTGCACAAAAAGGAACAAAATCTAAGATGGATGGTTTAAAGAAAGATGTAGAAGCTAATATGGATGGTTTAAAGAAAGGCATAGAAGCTAAGATGGATGATTTGAAGATAGATTTGAAGACAGACATGGACAAATTGAAGATAAATATGAATAAGTTGCTACAAGAAATGGTCATTAATGGTGAAAGGGTAGTAAAGGAAACTCATGATGGCAACAAAAGAAATGTTAATCATGATTCCATAGACTCTAATGTTGGATCGAAGACCCACCATATTCCAAAAATCGATATGAGGAAGGCTGATGCTAAAGATCCTGCAACATGGATATTACAGATGCAGCAATTTGCCGATCTCAATAATGTGCAAAACACACAAAAGGTACGTATTGCAACTTTATATTTGGAACCAAATAAGTTTGTATGGTATCAATGGCTTTTCTCTCGTAAACAATTTATCACTTGGGAAATTTTTACGGAAGAATTGATAGCACATTATGAGG